>JANAVB010009596.1:31986898-32131898 GCA_029216955.1 Iris pallida | reverse complement strand
ACCACAAAAAAAAGCCTTTCCTACGGTCAGCTTTCTGCTTCATTATATTTTTTTTGTGGGTGCTTGAACATAGAAAAGGTTGTATGTTCTAGAGTTATATGTCCCTTATCAAAGCAAAAGCAAAGTTTGGAACTTTGATAATGGTTCTATTGATTTTGTCATGGACAAGGAAAACATCATGGCGAGGGAGCATTTTCCATATCTTGACATTGCAAGATGCATGCTCACATTATTTTATTCGCTTTGGACTCATCATCAGTATTATCATAAATATATAAAAGATGATATTTATGAGGCTTGTGAAGAAAGGAAAGGGTTCAACTCTTTGAACTGTATAGATTCTGGTTTTTGTTAATCTTTACTATAGATGTATTTGTTAATGAATATCTTTAGTAAAATATGTCAGTGTAATCTATCGACGTATATATCTTTAGCAGATTATTTTTTGGTATTATCTTTATAGATTATTTGGTGCAATATGTTGATACATATCTTTAGTAAAATAAAATATGTTAATGCATATATTTGGTCTTCTATAGATTATTCTATTTAAAGTAATCCTTATGCATTATTTTATATTATCTTTGGATGCATATCCTCCGTAGATTATTTCATGAATTTTGTTATAGTGATAATATCCAATTTTGTCAAATTGAAATTCATGATTATGCTTTTGATTACTTTATTTGAGTAATAATCTTATGAATATGCATGTATATAAAGTTTTGGACATGATTCAGTTTTGTAAAATTCAGTCAACATTCAATTTTTGGTGCCTTTTAAGACTAGCAATAGTTGTCCAATATTCTAAGTAGACTCATTGAAACAAGATGTCGCCAAAGTAACCTCTCTTGCGTAGATAGTCTATGAGGGATGTCGGATGTTTGTGTGTATATATTCATGCGGGTATTAGCCGGCCCAAAGGAAGGTTAATATTTTGCCGAATTGCACACATACTTGTGGTGATAAATGTGTGACAATTATACGGTTTACATGTGAATAATAATCCGATCCAAAGATAGGCTTATTATTTGACATGACTTATTATCAACATTTGATCACTACACCAAGAGTACCACTTGCAGTTAATATCACTGTCCAGAGACTTGATATTAATGATGCACTAGGTATCTTGAGATGGGGTTCACCATTGTTTGGATTTGTTTGACTATATTTTACTCTTTGGTTATTAATTAGAGCATGTCCATTTTTGTTGCTTTGTTCTCTTTACAGTTAATGTTGTTAAAATATTTGCCAATAAGATTTTAATTTTCATGTTTAATGGGATAAACTTTAAGGGCAAAAAGAAATGAATACAGTAGCTGCTAAGGGTCCAGATTAAAAGAAACAACAATATAAAACTAAGGACATAAGAAAGAAATGTACAAAATACCACGCATGGCGTATAAAAAAATGTATATTTCTAAATTTGATCTGTTCTGAGGTTAATTTAGATTTAGTACAAAGAAACTCATGGTAGTTAGATTCTGGTGGGACTACCCACATTAATGTTCTAGGCAAGGTTGTCTGAGTTACCGAAAGTCAATTGATGGTGAAAGATACATCTATGTGGGTGACAGAAATTCGGTAGAAGTAAAAGCAATAGGACATTTTAGGTTATTTTTAGGAACCGATTATTATTTGAATTTGATAGACATTTTTATTGTATCGTCTTTTAGACGAAATTTAGTTTCAGTTTCCTTAATGGACAAATCTGGTTATCATTGTTCATTTAGAAACAATAAGTTTAGTCTATCTTTAAATTTAAATATTATTGGTAACGGTTTCCTTAAGGTTTATGATAATCTATATTCAGTTGAAACTATTGCATCTTACAATAAAACCTTGCAAGTGGAGTCATGTTGGTACTAAACACAAAATTAATGATAAATGTTTTTAATCTCATTATGACATAAGCGATTAGGTCACATCTCTAGAAATAGAGTTGAACGACTTGTGTCTGATGAGATTTGGATTTTATTGACTCTATAGACTTTAATATCTATATTAATGTGTAAAGAAAATATAGACCAAATTTTAATTGTAAGCAGCTAGTTTATTGGCTATGCTGACAAATTAAAGGGGTAATAATTATACGATCCCACACAAAAAAATTTTGAGACGAGAAGTATAATATTTTTGGAGGATGTTGAGTTTGGGGGAGAAATAAAGTCAGGATCATTGTCTTTGAGAAGGAATCAATTACGATTTCTACTATCACTTTTGACGATGTGCATGATTCTATACCTGTCATGATCAAGAAGTGAATTCGGAGCTTCAATAAGACAATGTCGAATTACCTCTATAAGTCGTTGTTGAGATACCTTAACAACGACAATGTAGCGGCACCCCATTCAAGATAAGGTAATTATTCCTAGGGAACAAACTCAACAACCTCAAGAACCGGTAATATTAAGATGGTCCACTAGAGAAAGGAGAAATATAATTTCGAATGCATATTATCATATTTCTCTAGGAACGTGAGGAAAACTATAGAATATTGGAAGGTGATTCAATCATCTTTCGTCGGTCCATGGAAAGTTCCAACTCTTAAAAGTGGATTGAGGAAATAAATAAGGAGTATAAGTCTATGCAAGACAATAAAGTTTAGGAACTTGTCACATTACCAAAAGATACGAACTTCATTGGTTGAAAATGGACATTTAAAACTAAGAAAGATTTGAAAGGATAATGTGGAGAGGTATAAAGTACATCTTGCAGCGAGTGACTTTACTTAAAAGTCAATGATTGATTTTAAAGAGACTTTCTCTTCGGTATCTTTGAAAGACTCTTTTAAAACAATCACAGCACTTATTGCACATTTTGATCTTGAGTTACATTAAATGGATGTCAAAATTGTGTTTCTCAATGGTAACATCGACGAAATAATTTATGGTGCATGCAGAAAACTTTGTGTCGAAAGACCCAAATAATATGGTTTGCATATTGACAAAATCTATTCATGGACTCAAGCAGGATTCTCGTCGAAGGTACTTAAAGTTTTACCAAGTGATTATCTCATTTGGTTTTGAGATAAACACTGTTGAAGATTGTGTGTATCACAAGTTCAGTAGGAGAAGGAATAATTTTCTAGTTTTTTATATTGATTAAAGTATTCAATGCAAACCAGGTTACACCTCTCGTCAAAGGAGACAAATTCGGTCTCAATCAAGTGCCCTAAGGTTAGCCTTAAAATTAAGAAAATACAATAGATTTTTCTTCATGATCAGTTGTAGGGAGTCTAATGTATGCTCAAGTATGTACGCGTCAGGATATTATGTACATATTAGGATGTTAGGCAGATATTTAAGCATATATGGATGGATCATTGGGTAGCAGCCAAATTACTTAAGTAATTAATAGAGAACAAGAAATTATATGCTCTTTGTAGGAGATCGGATAATTCTGGAGATCATAAAGTATTTCGACTCCGATTTTATTGGATGCCAACACAGCAGGAGATCCACATTAGGTTATGCTGACTAATGAAGGTATATTTTGAATGAGTGTCAAACATGTACTTATAATTTCTTCCACCATGAAAGCAAGATTTATAACATGCTGTGGGTATCTATTTAGGGAATATGGTTGCGAAATTGTCACAAGGCTGCGCCTACAGTACGGTGTTGAAAGACCACATGAAATTATGGTGTGACAATAAATCAACAGTACTGTATTCCAATAACAACAGAAACTTGTACAAGTCAAAGGATATTGACATAAAGTTTCTATTTGTGAAGGAAAGAATTCAGAATGGTTGTAGTGTCCATATAGCACATTAGGACAAACTCCATGTTAGCGGATCCGCTCACAAAAGCATTATCACCCAGGGTCTTTCATGAGCATACTGCTCATATGGGTGTTAATTAAGAATATGGCAATATAGTGAGAGTTTGTAATTTATGAATTTAGGTACTATTTGGTTTTGGACACATTTATGTATTAAAGTATTTGGATATTTATCTGATCAAATATATGGAATTCAGTTCATTCTGTTTTCATTATGTTAAAGTATTGATCTCATTAAAGTTAAGGAGGACCAGTTGAAAATAGACATGTATTGATCACATTGCGTGTAATTTCTATGCTACGCATCCATGATTGATCTATGTCGTTTAGCTATATTGGTATATGTGACCATTGATGGTTTAGTTACGCTATATGTGACGAAGGCCGCTTTGATCCTATGTTGATATGGTTAATGGACGAGATTGTCCAGATATACCCTAAGGATTAAGATAGCAATTTATGAGCTCACTAAGGTTAACACAATTATAAGGTTACATATGTGGCCCAGTGGGAGATTGTTGGAATTATTCAATAATTATGGGGCCACACATGTAAAATTAATTGTGTTTGGGCTATCTAAATAATTAAGTCAAATTAAAGTGGTCTATTTGGAAATTGGCTTAAGGGTATAATTGTCATGGAATTAATGTGTAGATACCGGAGATAATTCTAATTTGATGAGGGGCCAAATTAGAAATATCACAACACACATATCTATATATATGTGTATTCATTAGGGTTATGGTCCCCAACTCATACGGCCACCAAAGAGAGGGTTTCTCTATTCTCTTCTGTATCCCCATCAACAAAGAGAGGAATAAAGATTGAATCTTTATTATTAAGGGCCGTAGCGGGTTGGAAGATCAAATCCCACAAAGAAAAACCGTCTGCTTCAAGATCAGTCAAGCAAAGACAATGGATTCAGATACGCTTCCGCAATCAATTTTATTATGTTCTTCATCTCACGAATCGACAGGGCAAAACAAATTTCTAACATTATCATTCTACCGATTTCGTGTTTAACACGATTTGTTCAACTTCAAATATAATAATTTGAAGTCTAGTGGATTTTCGACAACTTCAATCAACTACTAAATGTGGTTAATTAGTGGTCCATCCAACCTTATCAAACCCAACACAAAAATATCATTCTTTTTCCCCATTTTCATATACTAACCAAGGTTTATCAACTTTTATCACAAGGGGGACTTGCAATCATTGGTGATTAATTTAAATAAAACAAAATAATGAGGATTTATGCCAATTAAGGGTTGATGTAAGGGACTATTATCAAACAAAACTTAATAATGTTGATATGTTTTGTTGACAAAGTCACAACAATTCGAACGTATTGATACGTGGTTGACAAATGGCACCTTCAACCAATAACAACACTAATAAGAAAAAAAACATAAGATTTTTTTTTATTTGCAAACAAACATACTTCTTACTATTCAGAATCAAGATGGATAGTATCAACTTAAAGCTGGTCTATGATACAGTCTAGAGGTTGTTTAAACAACCATACAAAATCAAACTCTAGAAAATGTACAATCGAGGTAGACTATGAGCAACAACATTGGTAGATCTAGGTGAATAAGAGTAGGGGTGAGCAATGGTTCAGTTCTGTTCAAACCAAACTGAATATATGTAAACCTAAATAATTGTAAGCTGTATTTCTCAAAACCGAACAAAACCGAACCGAATTATTTCGATTCGATTTTCGGTCGGTTCGGTTTCATGGGCCAATGTGCCGTGCATTCAAATTTTAGCAAAATCAGCCTAAGCCTATCTAAATAACATTTTTTTTTAAATGTCGTTCTTATATTTATGAATTATTATATTACATAGAGTGAAAAATATTAGTATATATAGATTGACGGTAGAAAGAGTGCTCAACGAAGCACAGAAAGAGAATAGGATAAGCGTGCGCTCAGTTGGGGGTTAAAAAACATTAGTATATAGATATAAGGTTGTTTGGTAAATTACTAAATTTAAATCGGTTTTTGGTTCGGTTAGGTTACTCGTATCGAAACCGAAAATCGAACCGCTGTTTCAAAATTGTAAATTTTCAAAACAAAAATCGAACCGATAACCGAAAAACCGAACCATCTGTCATATTGCAGTTCGGCATATGCTCACCCCTAAATAAGAGAAGAAAAACTATGGAGTTAAAGACATGACTCTCTAGCTCCTTGGAAACTTCGAAGAAAAAACATAAGTTGATAACATTGATTCTTGAATATTTGCTCCAAGAAGAAAGCTGGCTTCGGCTGTGATTCATCCCCCCTTGGCTTTTGTCCTTTTTCATTCACGAGCGGATGCTATACTGATCGGACACATTGTTGCTAACTTGCACACTCTCACACTTTGCCTATATATAACAACCACACGAGCCCTCCTCTCCCCATTCCAACACTCTCACTTTCTTCTCTGAGAATTTCTTTACTTAGTTAGACTCCCATAAAAAAAATGGCTTCTTCGATGGAAGAAAGCTACAGCTACGGAATGGACAAACTGACTTATGAAATCTTCTCCATTCTCGAGAACAAGTTCCTCTCATCTCCAATCGACCACAACAGAGGGAAGGTCCGCATCCTTTCCATCGACGCCGGGGACGACTGCTTGCTTGCAGCCGCCTCCCTCAGCCGACTTGAATCCTCCCTGCGCTCCCGCTCCAGCAATCCAGACGCCAGTGTCGCTGATTTCTTCGACGTCGCAGCTGGCTCCGGCCTCGGCGGAGTCCTCGTCGCCATGCTCTTCACTCGCGGCCCCGACGGCAAGTCCCTCTTCTCGGCGGAGGAATCCCTCCATTTCCTCACCAGCAACCGCAACCATTTCAAGAACGACCGACGCTCCTCCGTTCTAAAGAGAATATTCCGTCGTTCCAACAAAGGAATATTAAGTAAGATGTTCGCCGGGGGACCGACTCTTCGCGACACGCTGAAGCCCGTGCTGATCCCCTGTTACGATCTCTCCACCGGAGCCCCGTTCTTATTCTCCAGAGCCGACGCAATGGAGGCGGATGCCTACGACTTCAGCATCAGCGGAATCTGTGCCGCCACGTGTGCCGACCGTCGTCCTGTGGAGGTGAGGTCGGCGGACGGACGTACTAAAGTCGTAGCCCAAGGTGGCGGAGTGGCAACGAACAATCCGACTGCGGCTGCCATAACGCACGTGCTTAACAACAAGCGGGAGTTCCCGTTTGCTGCTGGCGTGGATGATTTGTTAGTGCTCTCTTTGGGTCCGACCAGAACGGTGTCTGCAACGGTGGACAAGCTGAAAATTGCAGCCAATGCAGCTGCCGACACGGTCGATCAGGCTATAGCAACGGAGTTTCGGGACGTCGAAAATTATGTTCGTGTCCAAGGGAACTTGGCTTACAAGAACATACAGTCTTCACTCTTCAGAGGGAAGAGGATTTCTCAGCTTACAAATGCCGACAAGTTGGAAGAGTTATGTGGGAAACTTGTCAAGGAGGAGGAGAGGAGGATTTCAGGCCCAATTCCTACCGTCTATATCAAGCAGGCAATGTCACCGAGGACTTCGTCGGCAACAACTTGTACGACTAGCACTAGTATTACTGGATCAACAGATGACAGCTGCTAGCTGATAGCTAGATATTGTTAAGAATTTTGTTAGTTGTAAATTTTATGAAAATCGAACAGTTCTCCGAATCAATAAAATTTGGTATTTAGTATATATGCTGATCAGTTTGTTGTTTTGCCACCACGGTTTCAGCTTACACGCGAGCACTATCGTGATAGTTCTTGAATCTCTAGTACAATTTTGCACTGATCAACTCCTATTGATCATGCATATGAAGAACAGTTGGATTCTTAGTGATCAACCAATTTCGGACATTTGACAATGGATTAATCTGCATGAAGTAACAATATTGGAAGTAATAAATAAATTTACAAACTCTGTTCGCCTATAATTAATTTTCTCCTGGTTGTCACATGCTGCAAGGACCACAACAGATACAGCAAGTACAGTTGGTACATCCTTTTATCTATCTCACTGTTAAGGAACAGTTTTAATCTTATATTTCTGTAAATACATCTCAAGTTATACTATAACTTGGACCAGGAGTTTAGTGATTTTACAGAGATATGGATGAAGGTCAACACGAGTCTAATGGTAAATATCAATGGCACTAATTCTCAATGTTGGGAATCGAACGCATTACTCCGATACCGTGTCCGAAACATTGCCGCAGCGGAAAGTTAGGCCAAACCACTTGAAATAACCAACCTCCGTCTAACGAACACAAGCAAAGATAAAGACAAGTATATGACATTGACTACGTCACCTGGAGAAACCCCAATTTACAGATATATTATAAGGTTGGCAAAAAAACAATGTTGAACCATTTGTCCTAATAGTTTCAACCTCCTCACCACAGTCAAGAAGAAACAACAGAGATTATAATGAAATCACTCACCAACCCGTAGCGATTTCTCTAACCGAAGTTACTACCAAAATAAGTCAAATCAGCAACGAATTTGCGACTCTGGAAGAACTTAAGACGTCGCTAATAGTTGGAAATTAGCGAAGTATCTAAATGACGTCGCAATACGACACTATCAGCGACTATCAGCAACTTTTAGCGACGTTTAGCAACTATTTTTAACATTATGAAAGATGACGTCACGGAATAATCGGTGAACGTCACTATATTTTTAATAACAGCGACATTTAGCGACGTCACATGTAATATGTCGCAGTATACTAAAAAATAGTGACGTTTAGCGATGTGGTCTACCGACGTCACTAAATTACTTAGTATAGGGTTTTGGCTGGTTCAACTTTTCATTTTATCCAAATTTTTTTACTCTCGTCCCCTCTTCTTCGAACTCTTCCTCCCCGAGCCCCTGGCAACCGCACAGCGTCCCACTGACCCTAACGTCCTCACGACCCCCGACGTCCCCTCGACCCCGCGCAAGCCCCCGACCACTTCGCCCCCGCGACCACCCAGACGTGGCTCCTCCCCCTATGGCGCAGCTCCTTCTCCGTCGATCCCTCCCTCAGGTGCTCCTTCTCCCTTCCTCTCCGCTCGGTAAACCCTAACCCTGATCCGGACACAACTAGGACACGTGGACACACACATGACACAAGGACACATATTTCCACACATGACACAACCCTAACCTTGACACTTGGACCTGGACACATGGACACACACACATGACTTTTATTATAAATTTAGATATATATTCTATATTTGATATATATTCTCTGTTTGATTGTCATGGACAGATGGACACATATACCGGAACATATAAGCCCCTTGATTTTTGGAGTTTATTTTTAATTATTTTATATGGATATTTTAAATATTAAAGTCAATAATGACTATATTAGTAGTTTACCGTAGCTTTGAATTTTGAAGCACAACAAATATTGATTTCTCAAATCCAATTCCAGATTTGAATTTTAGACACGTCCACCTTCAATTTTGTATACATGGTCCATCCAAACTTGTTCTCCAACATTCTTTTGACTTTGCACAATTTTGGGTCAACTTAGGCTATTATGACTATTATCTAATTTTTAGACCTAACTTCCAACTTGAGTTCGGGACTTGACGTAGATCAAAACCGTTTGATCCAATTATATGATTTTGACCCATTTTGAGTCTATTACGCACATGCCTAGGGTGTACCATCCAATCGAGTTCCCATATACTATTTATTTGCAAGTGGCACATGTGACTCATTAATTGATTTTGAATTTGACTAGATATTCTATGTGGACCCTAACCTAGTTAACCCTACTAGTTAGAGCCTATTTAAGATTACCAAAACCAATTAGAAATATATTTAAGTGATTTTTTTGAGATTAAGTTGCAGCCATGTGCCATATATCACCAAACTTTGACTTGGTCAAAAACTCACTAAAAAGGAAACATATTACCACTAGTATACTTTGGAAGGCCAAAACCTACCCGAATTAGTTCAAACCAAAGCCCAGACACACATTACATAAATACCAACCCAACCCTAACCTAATCCCCCTCTCCTCATAACCGCAAACACCCCCACCCACCCTATAAACCTGTGCGGCCAAGCCCTAGGCCGACACCTATAGCCGACCTCCTCTCTCTCTAAATTCAATTTATTCTTGACTTTTGTGCCAACCACTATAGAAGCATAGAACTCATGCGCCCCCAAACAAAATACTCTACGCGCCATAAATAGCATACGCCTGACCTCAAGACTTAAATTGGCCCAAGATGAGTGGAAACAGTAGAAAGAAGTGCAGAACAAATGGGTTTTATTCACTGGAAATCTATTACAAAGGATTTTTATTCATTGGAAATCTATTACAAAGGATTTTCATTCATTGGAAATCTATTACATAAATAAGAGTCCTAACCTAGGGTGCAACACTTCTTCTATCACTGATGGCGTAGGGGCTTCACTTGGGTCAAGCTATGAGCAACATGCGTAGTCAGCATAGGCGCGTCACTTAACCTTGTCTTCCGCCATATGGATGAGAATCTGGTAGAAGGCGCAGTCAGCGTTGGTGCACCAGTTAACCTTGTCTTCTATCATATAGATTAGTCATCGACAAAAGACATAGGCAACGAAGGCGCACTACTTGACCTTGTCTTCGGCCATGTGAATCAGCCGCTGGCAGAAGGCACAAGAAGCGTGAGCACACTACTTTACCTTATCTTCGGCCATGTGAATCGACCGAAGATAGTGGACGCAACTCTCCCGTACTGCTTCCTATGTAGCTCGTCCGGCATTTGAAAAGGAACGAGTCTGGAATGACAATCAATACAACTCCAGTATATTGACCCTCGAAGAACAACACAGTCAAGAATCCGTTCAGGTTAAAATTATATCTTTGAATGCTCAGGAGCGTCTCAAATCTCTGAAAGAGTTCTTTGTCAAGAATACGACTTCTTTGAACGAGGAAATCTACAACCAATAGCCGACTTATATGCCAAAGAGAAGGTCTATACCATCCAAGGCTAAGTCGAGGTCGAACATGAAGGAGGAGTACGAAGAAAGAACGTCAAAGTCATTCATTCTCGAGAGTTCCTATTTATAGGCAACAACGTAACCCTACGCTTACGCCTAGTGGCAGTCAGTCCAAGCTCCGCGATTAACATAATGAATCTTGTATTTATGGCAATGAACCTACCCCCCTTGAAATTAATGTAATGAATCTCACATTTATGACAATGAACTTGCCACCTCGATAACAGTCTAAGTCAACATTTCGATCCCCACGCTACATGCATTGGCAACACTTAAGGAAAAGTTGACCAAATTTAATAAATTAAAAGCCACTACGTCGGCAAGCTAGTACGCCTTAATGAATATAGAGCTATGGCTACGTCTTAAAACGGCTATGCCATCTAAACGGCTACTCGTGCGAAGCGGCTACTTCCTATAAAACAGCTATACGTAGACTTCCTTTCAATCAAGGAGTATTTAATGTATTGTGACGATGAGTTCGATTCCCAAAAACAAATGTTTCGAGCAGAGTGCAAGCATGCTTTGATGATGGCAACTCTGGAATCAAAGAGACGACGGACAGTCGGAATGGGTGTAGCACCAACCTACGCCCTAGAAGCCAAAAAAGCTTCATAGACCGAGCTGATAGCATACATTAGCTTAATAATAAAAAAATTTGAAACAATTGTGCAATGCCACATGGATTCTTTTCCACGTCAAAGCATTTAAATAAACCAAGTTCTGGCGTAGAGTCATCCCTATGCCTACAAGTCACATTATTCCTACAATAGATGATCTCACACACCAAAGTCAGTTCAACTTAAACTTTTTATGGCGTAGGATCCTCCACTATTCAAACAGATCGAGATCTTTGGGCAATGCACATGCACCACATGTCATTGATCCAATAATGTTTATGGACGGATGCCTACTACCAAAGATCTCAGCAACATGCGAATCTCAACAACTGCCACCTGTCGGCTTATCCGTAGCCCAAAGAACAGTTATAGCGGATTCAGTCCTGTTGTCATGGGCGCAACGCCTATGCGCCCAACAGATCACGTGCGTAGCGTCCCTACGTGCATGAGTGGAACATGTAGAAATATAAAAAATATGGGGTTTATACGGATCACAACTGACCGCATGAGTACTTCGGGATAAAGCGATCCGCATAAAGAAGAGCCGCATGATAAGCTCGTCATGCCCCCTACGTCCCATCTTCACTATCTCGCAACCAGACTGATTTAAGCCACAGAAAGAATAGTTACTTATGCGGATCAACCCTTCTGACAAAGATGACAGCTCAGACACTATGACAAAAAAAAGATACGGCGTGATCAGACAAAATGTCATGTCACTAGACTGGACATAGTCATGCGGCTAGAAGGACTGCGACCCGAGCCGCATGAACCTTATGCGGCTCAATCCATGCGTGCTTCATGCGGCCAAGGGTGACTGCAACCTGAGCTACAAGAGATTTATGCGGCCCAGAATATAGAATCTATGCGGCTCAAAAAGTCTCCAAGCTACATGCGGACTAAAGGAGACTACGACCTAAGCCGCATGAGTCTTATGCAGCCCAGCATGGCCGAACACTGAAAGACCTATACGGCTCAAAATAACTCAAAAAGACTGATCCTATCCTGCGATAGGACACGTGGCAGGCTGACCAAGTCTCAACCACCCAGATTTACTGTAACAAAATCTTAACAAGTCACCAGCTGGCGGTCATAGAGCCGGTCTTTGTGTGCTGTTGTAGCCACGCGGACACATGACCGTCTATGCGGCTCAAGATATATATCATTATAAATAGCATGGTACCACACCCATGCAAAAGGCTGGCAAACTACGAAGGACAATTTCTTCGAGAGCAAGGATCGTGTCAGATAGTCCAAGGAGTAAGGCAGAGTTGCTATACTTTCCCGAGCCTCTATCGTCACCCCGAATCAAAACTAAACAATTGTACTTAGATTATTTCCTAGGATTTCTTTCTATGCTTTCTCTTGTACAAGCGAGTTTACAATCAAGTTAAATTCCTCTACAATTCTTATTCTTGATATTTAATGGAAAACACGATGGCGACTCTGCTGGGGACATCCTTCTCCTCTGATAAGAAGTTGGTGATGCAATCTGACGCATTCAAGCTCGGCTCTACGTAGCAAATGCTCGTGGTTCGTTTTGACCAACAAAAATTCGAAGAAATGCCCTCTGAAGGGAGTGCCAGCCCATCACAAAAGCGAGCTTACCCAAAGAGAACACGCAGGATGTCGAAGCATAAAACTGTTGCCCCCGACCAAGTTCTCGAAGAAGCTCCTTCTGTGGCCCAAGACGGTGATCAAAGCTCTTCTGCGGCCTTACCTCTGACCGCAAAGAACTCAACTGTCCCCAAATACAATAAAGAAAAATACTACGATGCTGAGCTTTTGGGGGCACAAGGAAAACCCATACGGACGAGAAAGAGGCCGCATAAGAGAGATGACCAGTCTGCATATGCGGCAGCCAACTCTGGCTGCAGTTAGATGGCCCATACGACAACCAACTCTGGCCGTAGACAGATGGCCCATGCAACAGTCAACTCAGGCCGTAGGCATATGGTCCATGCGGCAGCCAACTCTTGTAATGCCTGTGGTTCGTATTACGTATCTTGGTATACGTATACGTATTTTAACTCGTATTGCATGTCCTTCCTACTTAATTTATTCTAGCATTTCATTGATTTGTTTATTCGTGGGTTGGTTCGACTTGGCTTGGTTTGCTTTGGTTCATCATGAACCCAAGGTGAACCCTCCTACCTACCACCACCCTCCTTATTTATAACCCCTTCCCTTTCTCTCTCCTCTTTACTTCCTTCCTTCTTCATTTACTCTCCACCACCAACAAAGAGAACCCTAGCCTAGGTAAGTGTAACTTGCTTCATGAAGGAACCCACCATTTTAATTGTTCTAAACTCTTCTATGCAACTTTCTAATCTACATTAGTTCTTGTTATTTTATATTTTCTTGTATATTTTCTTGTAGATCTAGGTTTTAGCCATTTTTGGATTTTCATGGTTTTGATCTATCAAACCTTCTTGTTTTCAAGTTTTAATGGTTCTATGTTGTAGAAAATTTGATTCTACCCAATTTAGACTACTAGAAGTCCTGATTTCGACTTATTTTGAGTGATTTATGGTCTTTTTGGTTCATTGGTTTTCATGGCCATTGGAGGCTGGTTGGAGAAGATGAGCAACGCATGCTGTTTGCAGACAAAAAGTTGTTGCCATACTGTTTGCTGGTGTATGCTGTTTGCTCGCGCATGCTGTTTGCTGGCGTATTCTGTTTGCTAGTAAAACACTGTTGCCATGCTGTTTGCTGGAGCATGCTGTTTTGCTGACGTATGCTGTCCTAGCGCATGTTGTTTCCTGGCGTATACTGTTTGCTGGCAAAACACTGTTGCCATGTTGTTTGCTGATGCATGCTGTTTTCTAGTGCATGCTGTCCTGGCGCATGCTGTTTTCTGGCGCATGCTGTCCTAGCGCATGCTGTTTGCTGGCGCATGCTATTTTCTGGCGTATGCTATTTTCTGGCGCATGCTGCCCTAGCGCATGATGTTTTCTGGCGCATGCTATTTTCTGGCGTATGCTGTTTTCTGGCGCATGCTGTCCTGGCGCATGCTGTTTTCTGGTGCATGCTGTTTGCTGGTGCATGCTATTTTCTGGCATATGCTGTCCTGGCGTATGCTGTTTCCTGGTGCATGCTGTTTGTTGGCAAAATACTGTTGCCATGCTGTTTGCTGGCGTATGCTATTTTGCTGGCGCATGCTGTCCTGGCACATGCTGTTTGCTGGTGCATGCTGTCCCTGGTACCCCTTTTATCTCTTATACCATTTGTTCTGCCATGACAATTCTTGTTACCTTATCTGTGTTGTTTCTCTTGATCCTTAGTGTAATGTAGGATAATTGTGACATAAACACGACATGATACATGAACCTGACACGATAGATGGACACAACATGATAATGCATGAAAGTGGCCCGCCGTGGCACACTCCTGACAAGAAAACATGACATACTTTTGCGACGGCTAACATGATATGACATGACATGTATAAATAACCTGAACACTGTGGGCAATTGTGCTTGTGCAAATGAACCAGTCTATCTTGCATCATGTTTAGGACAGGGCCCCTGAGTACCACGGTCAAGGGTACCTACTGAAATGGACTAAGGCTAATAACTAGAATAACACAGTAGTCATTAAGAGATTTTCCAGCTACAGGCAATCCCCGTTACCTGGGCGCTCTTGGGATCTGTAGCCTGCCGTCGAGTAGGGCACATTTCCAGCACACTGTCATGTGTTGCACCCTCTAAGTCACCTAAGGGTACATGCGTTTCCTGGACGATGTACCCACCTGAATTCAACCCCTAATATTTTGACCTGGGTAACCTGGATGGTCTGCAGGGCTTGTGGCTGTAGAATAATCTTATTGCATCTTGCTAGTAACTAGGCCTGTGATAACCCTAGTTAGTTAAAGTATCAAACCGTACTTATTGCTTGGCCGTGATTGTTGAACGGAGAATAATCAGTCTAGTCTTGTCTTGATCCTGTATAGGATTGTTACATGTCCAAATTTTCTTATATTATCTTACTGATAAATGGGAGAAACCATGTTCGGTTCAGATGAAGGGTTACAATCCCGGTCCTTGTTTGGTTTAAGGGTTGTAACCTGGTTATCTGGATGGTTCCATGGTTATCTTACCGTATATCTTCGTGATGTTATATCTCTCCAGTTTTACTATATTATTATTATCTTCTATACTAATTGTTGTTTTTAGTTCCTAAGTGAAGCTTCCTTTGTGACACTTGCTCTTTCTGGGATCTGACCCAGCTGGTTTTGTATGGCCAGATTTCGGAGCAGTTTCAGAGGATCTACCGACTTTCTAGCCCGATGGTGACCACCAGGCGTAACCAGGACAACGAGTGGGTTAATTTTAGCTCTTCCACTTTATTATAAAAATATTCTTTTGAGGCGTTTAGCCGACGAGCACCTGTTTAGCTCGATTGCACCTTCACTTACTGTCTGCCTACGGGCTGTAACATGATTAACAGATCCTAGGGTTGATCATGTATGACTAAACTCTTGTTAGTCTTCATATTTTGTAACGACTAGCTTCATGATCAGCTGAATATATAATATTTGGGACGCCTTACTATTGTATATTTGGTGATCTTACATCTTGTGACATTTGCTTAATTGTTTGTGATTGAGACACTAGGCTTGTTCATGACCATAAGAGACTGTTGGCTTCTAGTTAAACCCTCATGTATCTAGACAGCCGTTACTGTATAGCCAGGTGGGTTGCACTTCAATATACGTAGCTGGCTATGTCTGCCCCCGCTCTCCAGTATTCTGGTTCTGGGGCATGACATGGTTTAAGTGGTGGCCCATGCAGGTCTTGTTCATCAAGATATGTGAGGGTTTACCGAATAGATGTCTCAATCAGCACCCGCCCTTGATCTCTGTTCGTATCCTCTGAATCCCTGGATTTTTGACCTGATCACATGATTGTAATCGTTGAATTGTCATGGTCCTTCCTGATTGTTCCCTATGTCATCTTCTTCAGCGGTATTGTACATGGCCATGCCGATCAGTAAGGCGGAGCACTTCTCCAGGACCAGCAGCAACCCGGAGATCAAGCCCAGCATTCCGGAGTCGCTTTCAGAGTCATGCCTTCTGGCGGAGAGCCACCAGTTCAGCCCGTCCAACCTGTAGAACCTGATGATGGCACTTTGGTAGGTCTTGTCAGGACCTTGATAGCTTCCCAAGATCGTCGAGGAGATGCCTTGCACCAGGCAGTGACGGATGTGCTGACCAGAGGAGGTCATCAGGGTAACAGCGTGGCCAAAAGCTTCAAGCGCTTGAACCCTCCATTCTTCGACGGCAGTAAAGATGCTATCGCCGCAGATGCTTGGCTTCAGGACACAGAGGTGATTCTAGAAGCAACCAGGACCCCAGAGAGCGAGAAGGTAGTCGTAGTGCTCCTACAGTTGTTAGATCTTGCCCGCAGCTGGTGGGCGGCGCAGGCCGTTGGATTAGCAATACCCATTGCTTGGGCAGTATTCAGAGAGAGATTCTAGACCAAGTATTTTGATGCTATAGCTCGGTACGATCTGCAGACAAGGTTCACCAATCTGAAGCAGATGGCAGGACGGTCGACGGATATATGACCGAGTTTTCGAGACTCAGTCGGTTTGCTTCCACCTTGGTGGCAACCGAGTATGATAGAGCCCAACGATTCCAGCAAGGGCTTCACTTGGAGATTTTATTGGCCGTTGAGCAGTTTGAGCATCAGACTTTTGATGCAGTCTTGAGAGCAGCTAGGAGGCATGAGTATACCTCCCAGAGGATCATGGATAGGGCCGGAGGTCGGAAGAGATCTCACAGCCAGATGAATCAGTCGTCAGCTCCAGCGCCGGCAGCCAGGGCTTTGACTATTGGGGCTCCGAGACGAGCGGCCACAGTAACGTCGGTTCAGCATTCTGTCCCGATGTACCCTCAACAGCAGAAGCAGAAGCCCTCTTTCGCAGTGGGATGTTCGCATTGCGGGAAGCCAGGACATGTGGTAGCAGAATATCGCAGGACGCAGAGATTGTGCCTGGCTTGTGGTGCAGCAGATCATAAGGTTGGATCCTGCCCGAATAGGGGTGGCTTTTTATCGCCCATCCTTTCTAGCTCTTCAGTGAGAGGACCAGCTCCAATCCAGCAGCAGCAGTATCAGCCTCAGAGGCCCTTGCCGTCTCAGTCCCAGGCATTCCAGCAACAACACCCCCAGCAGTATGCCCAAGCCCAGGTCCAGAGCAGGCAGCGAGGAATTCAGCAGAGGGGACCAGCACCTCGAGGGCATGGTCAGGCTATGGTGATGACCGCAGAGGAATGATTGGCACCAGGAGAGGTAGTGGCAGGTACTATTCTCGTCAACTCCTTTCCAGCTTCAGTATTATTTGATTTTGGTGCATCGCATTCATTTATGTCTGCACGATTTGTGACACGGATAGGATTAGAGCCCGAGTCATTATCAGAAAGGCTCAATATACTTACTGGTAACGGACTTGTGGGAGTAGATAGAGTATTTTCCTCATGTCGGATCGTAGTTAGCGGTAGAGAATTTCCTGCTAGATTGATAGAGTTTTCGATGGCCGATTATGATGTGGTCTTAGGGATGGATTGGTTGAGGAACCAGTATGCTAGAATAGACTGCCATATTGGCAGGGTTGTTTTTAACATTCCAGACGAGCCAGAGTTTTCCTTTTCCCGAGGTGAAGTTGAGCCTTCTCCTCCAGTGTTGCGGATGACAGTAGCAGCAGTGCAGTTATCTCGGATAGTTGAAGAGTTTCCAGATGTTTTCCTAGAAGAGCTTCCAGGTATGCCGCCAGAGCGGGAGATCGAGTTCACCATTGACTTGATCCCCGGGACAGCCCCAGTGTCGGAGAGAGTCTACAGGATGGCCCCTTCAGAGTTGGAGATATTGTACAAGATAATTGAAGAAGTTAGGACCAAGGGATTCATTCGTACAAGTGGATCGCCTTGGAGAGCCCCGATGCTTCTTGCAAAAAAGAAGGATGGTACGTCCAGGTTATGTGTTGATTATCGTACCTTGAACTCAGTGACAATCAAGAACAGATACCCTCTCCCGAGGATAGATGACTTGTTTGATCAACTCATGGGGGCAGCAGTATTCTCGAAGATCGACTTGCGGTCAGGATATCATCAGATCAGAGTCAGAGAGCAGGACATCCCGAAGACAGCTTTCAGATCCAGATATGGGCATTGGAAGTTCCTTGTGATGCCATTTGGAGTAACCAATGCGCCGGCTATATTCATGGACCTCATGAATCGTATCTTTATGCCTTATTTGGATCAGTTCGTGATTGTGTTCCTAGATGACATCCTGGTCTACAGTAAGAGTGAAGCAGAGCATGAGCAACATCTCATAGTTGTCCTCCAGATTCTTCGTGAGCACTAGTTGTATGCCAAGTTTAGTAAATGCGAGTTCTAGCTCGACCGCATTTCGTACTTAGGTCATATCATCACCAGAGGAGGAGTAGAAGTGGATCTCTAGAAGATCGTGGCCATTGAGACATGGCCAGTGCCCAGCACCGTTGTAGAAGTCCGTAGTTTTCTTGGTTTGGCCGGCTACTACCGGCGATTTGTTTAGGAGTTTGCTCGGATTTCAGCGCCCTTGACCCAGTTAACCCGCAAGGATGTGCAGTTTGCTTGGACAACAGAATGTCAGGATTCTTTTAAGAAGTTGAAGCGAGGCTTGATGACAGCTCCTATTCTCACGCTTCTAGATGGGACCGAAGGATTTTCAGTGTATTGTGATGCTTCAAGGAGAGGCCTAGGATGTGTTCTGATGCAGCATGGGAAGGTAATAGCTTATGCGTCACGTCAACTTCGTGATCATGAGAGGAATTACCCAATCCATGACTTAGAGTTGGCGGCAGTAGTGTTTGCACTTAAGTTGTGGAGATACTATTTGTACGGTGATAGGGTAGAGATTTTCACCGACCACAAGAGCCTGAAGTATGTTTTCACCCAGAAGGATCTTAACATGCGTCAGAGAAGGTGGCTAGAGCTTCTTGTGGATTATGATGTCAATCTGCAGTATCATCCTGGGAAGGCCAACGTTGTCGCAGATGCATTGAGCAGGAGAGCCAGAGTATATTTTCTAACAGCGCAACCAGAGCTGTTAGCAGATCTTCAGAGGATGGGTATAAAAGTTATTCTCCCTTCCAGTATGGCATTGATGGCCAGTATACAAGTTCAATCCAGCATAGTCGAGAGGATCAAGATGGCTCAGTCAGCAGATTCCAAGCTTCAGTGACTCAAGGCAGAGTGTGAGGCGAGACGAAGACCGGAGCTATGCATTTATAAAGATGGTACACTTCGACATGGGAAGCGTCTTTGTGTACCCAGTAGAGATATCAGACAGAAGATCATGACAGAGGCTCACAGTTCGCAGTATTCCATTCATTCCGGCGGTACGAAGATGTACCGAGATATCCAGCAGCACTTTTGATGGAATGGCATGAAGAGGGAGGTAGCCCGGATTGTCTCTCGATGTTTGGTTTGCCAACAGGTTACGGCTGAACATCAGAGGCCAGCTAGACTTCTTCAGTCCTTGTCGATTCCAGAATGGAAGTGGGGACATGTAACCATAAATTTCGTGACTGGATTACCTAGGTCCCAAGCTGGTAGAGATGCTATATGGGTTATAGTTGATAGGCTCACGAAGGTGGCTCACTTTTTTCCATTCAGAATTGGTCAGTCGACAGCTCAGCTGGCAGAGATGTCCTTCAGGCAGATAGTCAGGATGCATGGGGTACCAGTCAGTATCACCTCGGACTGGGATTCAAGATTTATGTCTCACTTTTGGCGTAGCTTGCAAGAGAGTTTGGGAACTCATTTCCTGTTCAGCTCAGCATATCATCTGCAGACTGTAGCACCCAGTTTCCCAAATGAGGGTAATTTTGAAATTTCGTGTTTATAATTATTTTAATAATGATATTTAATTTATGATATGATTTTTGGTGATTTTAAATCATTTTAAAATTATTTAAATCAATGACTTGTGGTTTTGACGTTTTGCTAGTGAAACCCTAGAGACTGTTTGACCTAGAGCCTAACCATGTGATTATGATATTTTAATATCATTTTTGGCATAAGGATATTTTTTTGCATTTGACCTCTTTGAATTATTTTGATATTATTTTATTATTTATGATATTGTTTTGGGATTATTTGAGTCGGGTTCGAATTTCAACTCAATCCGACTTGAAACAGGGACCCGGGGGTAGTTTGACTATAGTGGGACCCACACACTAGTTAGGCATGGCCCACATGATATTAATTTTAGTCCACATGATAGAAATATTTTAGTTAGAGGTTAGACTAATTATTATGGATAAGGTTAGTGTGATTAGAGACTTTAGAAAGACTAATTTAGCCCCAACCAAATGCCCCTTTCCTAATACTCATAGAATAGGTTAGTGGGGGCATTTTGGACCTTACCATAATAGGACAAATAGCCCCATATGGCCAGCCACTTTGGGAGAGGATAGGTTTAAGTTCATTTCATTATTTTCATCCACACTCTCTCTCTTGTTCTTCCCCAAATTCCTAGAGAGCAATCCCTAGCAATTTCTCCACCAAATCCTTCCATTTCACCACCAAATCTTCTTCTTTCCTTCTCCATTCTAGCCAAGGAGGAAGCTACCCAAGTTTGGGAGGATTCGGAGCTCGTTCGTGTCCTTTTAGAATCTCTACGTGTCGGTGTCGCTCCGGGAAGGCTTTTCTTCGATTCGATCTACCGGGAGGTATAAATCCCTTCTCCTTTTCATTTTCTCATGCATATAGGTCTATTTTGAATCCATAGGAATGACCCCCATGGTTGTATCTCCATTTGTGTCCATTTCGTGTCAATTTGGAGGTCATAGGAGTGTCCTTTGTGTTGTGGTTGTGTCCATGTGGGAAAATCCCAAATTTGGACACACTATGTGTTGTTGTTATGTATGAATGAATTATTACATGTTTAATCTCATATTTTTGTATTGGAGATGTGTTCTATAGTGTCTCATATATATATATATTAGTGTAGAGAGTGAGTTCTTGATATATTATGTTATATACTTGTGTTCTTTTGTCTCAAACTACCTAATCCGTCATGATTTTTATCCACGTTTTTAATTTCAGTCCTAACTTAGAAATGCCATTACTTCTAGCTCAAAGCTCGGTTTAATCTCCTATTTTTTTAAAAGAAGCGTATTGAAATTATCTTTCCAAAAACATGTATTAATAGGCCTAATTCTTTCTGTAACTTTCTGGAGAATTATTTGAGTGTCAGATGTACGAAAGACAAACGTGTTCTCGGTGTTTTCGCGATTCCGGGAGTTTTCAAAAATGAAAACGCGATCCGTTTGAAGTTTCGGAAAGCTAACACATAGATCTATAACATACTTTAATCCTAAATTTTAATTCATGCTGAGATGGTACAGTATTGATTATTAGTAGGAGTTACTATTCGGCATATGCATTTTGTGCACCCTTGTGTGTTATATAATGTTCTATTTGATTTTAATCCATGTTAATGTATATATATTATGTAATTAAATAGAGAATGCAAGCATGAGTAAATGGTTAAATAAATGATATATGAGGTGTAAGTATCCTATCTAATGTAAGCATGTATAAGTATGGCTTGTAATGAATATGTAGGTTCCATAGTATGTAATGTATGGTGTATATAGTGGTGCAAGAGAATAAATGAATGATGAATGAATGCAAGCATGAATATAATGTAATAATAGATGTAATGTATGCAATATACAAGTTAATGAGATGTAATGTTCTATGTTAACACAAATCCTATATTACCTCATGTACCCCCTTACACTATGTTGACACTATCACACTTGACACATTGTTCACTTACACTTTGACACTCTTTGATATGTATACACTATGTATGCCCATTTAACCCTCACTTGCCCCTTTGCTATGTTCACATACACACACATAGCCTCTTAAATAAGTATTTATAAATATAGTTAACTTAGCTGTGTATGTATATTATATATATGTTAGCATATTGTGTTGTAATAAATAAGTTTATATAACCATTTGAAATGCCATGATTATAGACCTAATGTTGAATACCAATATATGCATGTGTATATATGTGTAGACATATATAGCTTAAAGTAATAGATTACCTAGTGTATATCCAATGTGAATTCTTGCCTATTTGAGTATTGAATAAATGCATGCTATATAGAGTTGGGTGTATGTTGGCTTGTATAGCCTTGTATTGATGTGTGCTTGCTAGGATAGTCTTGGTTAGGCCTAGTAAGACTTACTGGGTTAGGACATGACCTAGTTTGATCTAGTTTGACTAGTGCAGTTGACCAGAGTTGACCAAAGGTTGACTTTGGCCTAGTTTGACCTAGGTTCATGTAGAATGCATTGTAGTGCTTTATATTACCCTTCTGGACATGTTGTGACTTGTGCTGTTCTAATTAGGAGCCATACACCTCTTCTCGGATAGTATCTTTACCTTGGACATTCAGATATCAGGCGAGTACATTCTCTGATCATTTCATATCCTGTTTAGAATTATTTTCCTGCTTTAAATTACTTTACTTGATACTGTCACGTTGGTCACATGGATTGGTACTATATGGATCTTTTCATGAGATGTTATCCCCCTCGGGAGCATCAGATACTGCATGTTTTGTGCGTTTCACGAATCATCACGTATCTCTATGCTTTCTCTGATTCACGAATCGCTTGTGACACATGTACTCTTATGTTCACAGAGCCATCATGAATCACCTTCACGTATCACTCATTTTATGAGCCATGTGAAGTTTCACGAATCTTAACATAACTTGAACAGATCCTTGTGTATTGATTGGGGATAGGGGAGTAGAAATAGACATGTGAATATTATCCAAGTAGCTGTAGTCATGAATCACTCTCTTAGCTGTAGTCATGAATCTCCTATGCCATTCACATGTTTATATTTTACTCTGACTCACTAGTCACTGTTAGTTCTCTATGTATATTAGATATTTCTATTATAATTCTCTTTCTCTGTTTACATACTGTATTTCCTTCAGATCCTGTATCTTACTTTACTGCATGATTATATTTTCTAACCTGCTATGATCTGTTGAGATGTACTGTGCTCGCTCCAGTCCTGACTGGACCCGTTGGTAAATTTTACAGATAGCCTGGAGGTTGCCTGCTAGCCTAGAGAAGACAGTAGAGGTTGCATAGATAGCTAGGGTTTTTGCTTATAGTTTATTTTCAGTCATCTTGAGTTGTATTAATGGATTACTGTATTTGAGTTTTGAGATATATTCTGAGTTTGTATTTTAGACACTTAGACCTCTATCTGTTGTATCTCTTTTCGATTTCATGTTTTATCTATCTTCCTTTATGCTCTACCTTAGATGTGATTGAGTTTACATTCTGCTATGTCACCCCCATTCGGGGAGTATAAACTGTTTAGTCTTATACTGTTAGATGCATTGAAACATAGGACAGCGTTATACTGCCGACACTGCGGCGTAGGCTGGGCGTTGTTACGTTCTCGTGCCCTAACTCTAGGGTGCGGGTCGTGACACGTTTTTAGTGGTGGCCCATGCAGGTCGAGATTCGCATTAGTGCGATTTCGTAGTAGCACAACGACTTAGTTGTACTACTACGAGCCTGCTATAGGATATATAAATTAAGATGTTAGGATGAGAGGATACTCGATCACTGTTAGGATTCCTTGAGAGATTCCTGGAATGACCCTTGAGAATCTCATTTTAAATTCTGATTTAAACTCCTTTTCCTTGTTTTGATTCACCTTTTTCCTTGATTTGAATTTGATTTTGTGGATTCATTGTAGAACTTTGAATCCTGGTATTAGTTGATGATTTTGATAAAATTTTGTAGTTGTTGATTTAATTTTGTATTTAGATTAATATTTTTAAATCTAAGGTACTCAATCACACTTAGGATTCTTTGAGAGATTTCTAGGACGACCCCTGAGAAACTCATTTTGAACTTCAATTGGAATTCCTTTTCCTCTTGTTTGGATTCACCCTCATTCCTTGCTATTGAATTTAAGCTTGATGGGTTCCTCTCGTTTGAACCGATGAGAAGGAACATATCTTCATTATTCTTTCTCGCCATTATTCCCTTGCATTCTTATTTACCTCTTATCTTAAACTCTGTCTCATTACATTAATTACCCATATCTTGTCGTCCCTACCAGATGCACTTCGAAACCATTGAATCTTCGTATCATTTGCATGGGGAAGGCTAAGGAAGTGACGTAAATTATGTAGCTCAGAGAAGACGTAACTGGTTATCAGATGACTAACTCGATCTTCGTTATTTTTGTGCATTAATTACCACCTCTTGAACTCCCAGTTTCTAATTGAGATCCTTGACGTTCCTTATCGTGACTTTGATATTCGGAATGTAATACTAGCTGTTACCCTCCAACAAATCTTATATGCAAGACCTAGACGAGCTCATCTTCGTGTAGGTATATCATGTCCCACTAAAACCCGTCTTCTTGTACTCTATTTTCTTGATATAATTTTTTGGTCAACTGGCTAAACTATAACCTCTACCATTATACTAAATTTCTTCTTATTTCAATTAGAAATCCAGCCTTGACTCAATTCTTTCGACCCGACATGTGATGGTGTTCTGCTTGTTTCCTTAGATGCTTAACCTTGTACCTCATCTGATTACTTGACCCGCTGGTTAAGAAACTTGGACTATGTAATTCCTTTCATCATTACCACCCTTATATCTTGTGCTGCTAAATTAGCCTTAGTTTTGCAAGCTTATCTATTTTCGAGCTTGGTCATGACATATTTTATTGGGTGGCCACCCACTAACATATTGTCTAATCAGAACCGGTACATGATGGTCTGATCAACCTATTGCACTTTGGTTCGCTTTTTTATGTATCAATCTATGAGAATGGAGACATAGTTAAACTTGACCCTAGAGTCTCATTCGCGACAGCCTTGATAATTCTCCTTGAAATCTTTTCATCGCCTATGAACCTCGTATTCGTACTCAATCGAATTAAATTTAATCATGACCTGAACCTCCATCATTGGATAATCGTGCTCATACTTTGATTTCATTGATTTCCCTTCTTGCCCAAGTCTCGTTTTATCCCAAAATTGATCAACTTAGATCGTATCAAGACAAAAATCTATTTGTGATTTGTTGTGCCTAAATTTTTAATTTTTGCCATTTTATGGAATAGTAACCTTTTAATAATTTCTTAGTTGCTTGTTAATGACCAATTTTAATATAGGATGGTAGACAGCCCTACAACCTTGATGATTGTTGTTTCCTTACCTTCCCAATTAGGACACCCTAGATTGTTTGTGTGTTGATACCATAGTACTGTTTTGACCTAGAATGATTAGTGTACCTGGGTGAGACTTCCAACTGCTACGGTATGCCCTGACCTTGTATACTATTCCTTCAAATTGCATGATTTAGATAAAAAAAATTTAGACCTTAATTGTTGGGAAATAGGGACGTCACTCCATTAGTATCAGTTGTAGATATATATGGGTTAGTCCTTGATGTGGGGATGTGTGTCTATAAACATGTAGCTTAGGAGATTTATGAGAGATTATAGTATCAGCCTTGATAGGATGTACTAGTCTTTTGGTGAGTATAAATGTGTTATGAGAGATAGGGGCCTATATGTCTTAGTAATGCATCGTTCCTATGGTAATAGAATGTATTAATAGATGGTTAATAGGAAGATAATAGTTTGAGCATACCTATAGCCTATGATCAGTTTCTTTTCATCTTTAGTTAAGACCACTTTAAAATAGGTCCAGTCCCTTGGATATAGGTTCCAGTCCATATTCTATTGAAGTTCCATTACCGCCGTACAGCAGAGCAGTATTGAAGGTATTCCTAGATTGACACTTTTTAGATGTCCGTTTATTATTCCAGTGTTAGGAAGTGTTACCTTAGATATTGGGTAGGTTAGAGGCTCTAGAAGGAGTACTATCGATCTTAAATTTCGAGAACAAAATTTTTCTAAGGTGGGTAGAGTTGTAGCACCCAATTTCCCAAATGAGGGTAATTTTGAAATTTCGTGTTTATAATTATTTTAATAATGATATTTAATTCATGATATAATTTTTGGTAATTTTAAATCATTTTAAAATTATTTAAATCAATGACTTGTGGTTTTGACGTTTTGCTAGTGAAACCCTAGAGACTGTTTGACCTAGAGCCTAACCATGTGATTATGATATTTTAATGTCATTTTTGGCCTAACGATATTTTTTTGCATTTGACCTCTTTGAATTATTTTGATATTATTTTATTATTTATGATATTGTTTTGGGGTTATTTGAGTCGGGTTCGAATTTCAACTCAATCTGACTTGAAACAGGGACCCGGGGGTAGTTTGACTCTAGTGGGACCTACACACTAGTTAGGCATGGCCCACATGATATTAATTTTAATCCACATGATAGAAATATTTTAGTTAGAGGTTAGACTAATTATTATGGATAAGGTTAGTGTGATTAGAGACTTTAGAATGACTAATTTAGCCCCAACCAATTAGCCCTTTCCTAATACTCATAGAATAGGTTAGTGGGGGCATTTTGGACCTTACCATAATAGGACAAATAGCCCCATATGGCCAGCCACTTTGGGAGAGGATAGGCAGTTCATTTCATTATTTTTATCCACACTCTCTCTCTTGTTCTTTCCCAAATTTCTAGAGAGCAATCCCTAGCAATTTCTCCACCAAATCCTTCCATTTCACCACCAAATCTTCTTCTTTCCTTCTCTATTCTAGCCAAGGAGGAAGCTACCCAAGTTTGGGAGGATTCGGAGCTCGTTCGTGTCCTTTTGGAATCTCTACGTGTCGGTGTCGCTCCGGGAAGGCTTTTCTTCGATTCGATCTACCGGAAGGTATAAATCCCTTCTCCTTTTCATTTCCTCATGCATATAGGTCTATTTTGAACCCATAGGAATGACCCCCATAGTTGTATCTCCATTTGTGTCCATTTCGTGTCCATTTGGAGGTCATAGGAGTGTCCTTTGTGTTGTGGTTGTGTCCATGTGGGAAAATCCCAAATTTGGACACACTATGTGTTGTTGTTATGTATGAATGAATTATTACATGTTTAATCTCATATTTTTGTATTGGAGATGTGTTCTATAGTGTCTCATATATATATATTAGTGTAGAGAGTGAGTTCTTGATATATTATGTTATATACTTGTGTTCTTTTGTCTCAAACTACCTAAATCCCTCATGATTTTTATCCACGTTTTTAATTTCAGCCCTAAATTAGAAATGTCATAACTTCTAGCTCAAAGCTCGGTTTAATCTCCTGTTTTTTTAAAAGAAGCGTATTGAAGTTAGCTTTCCAAAAACATGTATTAATAGGCCTAATTCTTTCTGTAACATTCTGGAGAATTATTTGAGTGTCAGAAGTACGAAAGACAAACGCGTTCTCGGTGTTTTTGCGATTCCGGGAGTTTTCGGAAACGAAAATGCGATCCGTTTGAAGTTTCGGAAAGCTAACACATAGATCTATAACATACTTTAATCCTAAATTTTAATTCATGCTGAGATGGTAAAGTATTGATTATTAGTAGGAGTTACTATTCGACATATGCATTTTGTGCACCCTTGTGTGTAATATAATATTCTATTTGATTTTAACCCATGTTAATGTATATATATTATGTAATTAAATAGAGAATACAAGCATGAGTAAATGGTTAAATAAATAATGTATGAGGTGTAAGTATCCTATCTAATGTAAGCATGTATAAGTATGGCTTGTAATGAATATGTAGGTTCCATAGTATGTAATGTATGGTGCATATAGTGGTGCAAGAGAATAAATGAATGATGAATGAATGCAAGCATGAATGTAATGTAATAATAGATATAATGTATGCAATATACAAGTTAATGAGATGTAATGTTCTATGTTAACACAAATCCTATATTACCTCATGTACCCCCTTACACTATGTTGACAATATCACACTTGACACATTGTTCACTTACTCTTTGACACTCTTTGATATGTATACACTATATATGCCCATTTAACCCTCACTTGCCCCTTTGCTATGTTCACATACACACACATAGCCTCTTAAATAAGTATTTATGAATATAGTTAACTTAGCTATGTATGTATATTATATATATGTTAGCATATTGTGTTGTAATATATAAGTTTATATAACCATTTGAAATGCCATGATTATAGACCTAACGTTGAATACCAATATATGCATGTGTATATATGTGTAGACGTATATAGCTTAAAGTAATAGATTACATAGTGTATATCCAATGTGAATTCTTGCCTATTTGAGTATTGAATAATTGCATGCTATATAGAGTTGGGTGTATGTTGGCTTGTATAGCCTTGTATTGATGTGTGCTTGCTAGGATAGTCTTGGTTAGGCCTAGTAAGACTTACTGGGTTAGGACATGACCTAGTTTGACTAGTGTAGTTGACCAGAGTTGACCAAGGGTTGACTTTGGCCTAATTTGACCTAGATTTATGTAGAATGCATTGGAGTGCTTTATATTACCCTTCTGGACATGTTGTGACTTGTTCTGTTCTAATTAGGAGCCAGACACCTCTCCTCGGACAGTATCTTTACCTTGGACATTCAGATATCAAGCAAGTACATTCTCTGATCATTTCATATCCTGTTTAGAATTATTTTCCTGCTTTAAATTACTTTACTTGATACTGTCACGTTGGTCACACAGATTGGTACTATATGGATCTTTTCATGAGATGTTATCCCCCTCGGGAGCATCGGATACTACATGTTTTGTGCGTTTCACGAATCATCACGTATCTCTATGCTTTCTCTGATTCACGAATTGCTTGTGACACATGTACTCTCATGTTCACAGAGCCATCATGAATCACCTTCACGTATCACTCATTTTATGAGCCATGTGAAGTTTCACGAATCTTAACATAACTTGAACAGATCCTTGTGTATTGATTGGGGATGGGGGAGTAGAAATAGACATGTGAATATTATCCAAGTAGCTGTAGTCATGAATCACTCTCTTAGCTATAGTCATGAATCTCCTATGCCATTCATATGTTTATATTTTACTCTGACTCACTAGTCACTGTTAGTTCTCTATGTATAGTAGATATTTCTATTACAGTTCTCTTTCTCTGTTTACATACTATATTTCCTTCAGATCCTGTATCTTACTTTACTGCATGATTATATTTTCTAACTGTTGACACAAAGTCACAGTCAACCAAATATTGACTACATTGACCAAATAATATTTGTATTAATTCAATACGACACACGACGACTGCATTCAGTTCAAGACAGATGACAGCTTAGTCTCCGGCTCTCAGTGTGTTCTGGAGTCTGTATTTTATAATTTTATTGAGTCTAGATTTATGTACTCTGAGTCTTGCTGAGCTCTTGGAACTTAGTCTATAACCTACCCAAAATCCCAAGCTCCACTGAACCAAAAACTGCCCACTGGTCCCCTTAGAACCACTCTGTGCTCTGGAGACAGAGTTCGGGCCGAACTCTGCCTCCACACAGAGTTCGGGCCGAACTCTGTCCCCTAGAAATCAGGAACCCTAATTTTAGGGATAGCTGGTTGCTAGTTGTCCAACGGCCAAATTTTTGAATATTCCTACCCGAATTCTGGCCGAATTCTGCCTATAAAAACACTATAAATAGGGCATGAATTCTCTCATTTCAATCCATCCAATCTTCTCTTCTCTTCTCTCTTATAAGCTCAATAAGCCATACCCTTCCCATCTACTAGCCACAAGCCTCCTAAGTCCCGAGTGCTCAGCATCTCTCAGTTAGGATTCTTGTGCAAGAGTCGAAGAAGTCGCTTGGACAATTCCAAGCAAATCGCCACTGCGATCCTCTGTTAAGAAGTTGACGTGCTCTTCTGAAGAAAAGGCACGGGTTGTAAACTACTATTTCACAAATAGTGGATTTAATCCTGAGCTAGAGTTCTCAGGCCTGGACTAGTCCTCCACGAGGGAAACCAGGTTAAAATCGCTGTGTTTGCGTATGCTCTTCTGCTCTTCATTTATTTTCCGCACTTTACTCTGATTATTTATTGTTGGTGAAAGAGTTATTTTTAATTGGCTATTTTTCTCTATAAACTCTATTCACCCCCCTCTAGAGTTGCCAAACTGTTCTTCAATTGGTATCAGAGCTCTGTTCTCTTTACAAGGATTAACATCCTAAGAGCTGATCCATGGCAACCACACAATCCTTGATTTCCAATCATGGTGAAGGTCAGTCCACTCATAGGCCTCCCCTATTTGATGGGACAAACTACACATATTGGAAAACAAGGATGAGCTTCTATCTTAAGTCTCTAGACTTTGACCTGTGGACTGTCGTCACTGACGGTTACAAAAAGCCCGCCAGGATAGTTGTCGATGGTGACCTCATTGAGAAACCACACGACAAATATTCTGTCGAGGAGAAGAAACAGGCAAGTCTAGATGCTAGGGCTATTAATGCTTTATTCTGTGCTATAGACAGGAATGAGTTCAACAGGGTTTCTACTTGCACCACTGCTTATGAAGTATGGAGACTTCTAGAAGTGACGCATGAAGGAACCACACAGGTCAAGGAATCTAAAATAAGCCGTCTCACTCAAGAATACGAAGCCTTCAAGATGAAGCCAAGTGAGACGATCACTCAAATGATCACAAGATTCCTCGACATCATCAATCCTCTATCTTCGCTCGGAAAGCAGTACTCAAACCACGAGAAGATTCGTAAGCTGCTCAGAGGGCTACCAAAGATTTGGAACCCTAAGGTGACAGCCATCATAGAAGGAAACGATCTCACAACAATGTCAATGGAGACCTTGATGGGTAAGCTTATGACTCACGAGCTTGACCTCAAGGACTTCGAAGAGCCTGCTCCGAAGACCAGGGAGATCGCACTCAAAGCTCATCAACGAAGAGCTAATCATGATGAGATCGAAGAAGATAATTCGGATGATGAAGACCAAGCTCTCATGGTTCGCAACTTCAGGAAATTCCTTCGCTTCAATCGAAGGAAGAAGGAATCTCAAGAAGATGATGAAGAAGAACCAACTTGTTACGGTTGCAAGAAAACTGGACATGTCCGAAAAGACTGCCCATTCATGAAGAAGAGCAACCGCTATGAGAAGCCATACAAAAAGAACTCATCAAAGAAATATGCCAACACAGGCATCTGGCATGAAAGTGAAGCAAGTGACTCTGAGGAAGAAAAGGACTCTCCTCAAGATACAGCAAATGTGTGCCTGATGGCAACTTCTAACAAGGTATCTAACGAAACTCTGGATGACTTCTCTTTTGATGAACTTGGCGATGCTTTCACTGATTTACTCGATGATCATAAAAAGGTCATCGGTAAATATAAACATGCCAAGGACAAAATCAAAAGTCTAGAAGATGAGATACAAAGAATTTCCTTACTTCTTGATAATGTTAGAGACACATCACCCACTAATGACACTGATGAAGTATCCAAGCTCAAATTAAGCTTGCATGATGCTGAAGCACGTATTGAGCAACAAACTCAAGAAATCACTACACTCAACACGTTGCTTGCTGAAGAAAAGAGTAGACACAAGATTTCCATGACTAAGATATATGGCTTAAATATTAAGGTTAATGAACTGCAAGCTGTTACCAAAAGATTAGAAACCAAATTGGGTAAACAGGTTGTTCAACCTCAAACCCAATCACATGAGCACAACACCACTCATGCTAGTCAACCACGTCATTCTCATGCAGCACATAACCATGCATTCATATACACAAACTTTCACAAACCACGTGCACGTAAGAACAATTCTCACTCAGTACACAAGCATCATGCACAAAGACACAATCAACAGCACTTCACACATAAAAATCTTCATGCCATGCCATATAGACAAAATCATCATGTCATGCCATATAGACAAAATCATCATGCCATGCCATCTAGACAATATCAGCATGTCACTCATCATAGACAACACCATCACCATGCCACTTATTCCATGCATAATCATCCTCACCATGCTAACTCTTCACATCATGTCCATCCTCATCCTGTTGCTTATAAATATTATTCTCATACTCCTAGTATAAACAAGAATGCTATCTGTACTTATTGTGGATTACATGGACACATCTCACCACAGTACAGAGTTATAAGATTTGTAGATAAAAGGATATATGCTTTGTTTCCAAAGACTAACTTTTCAGGACCCTCAAGAACTCGGGTACCAAAGGTCACATCTACTCTTGATGTAGGTGGACCTTCCCTCCTCAACTGAAAGTAAGTGGATTCTCGATAGTGGATGCTCGCGACATATGACGGGAGACGCAAACCTTTTTGCATCACTATCGATGAAGAGAGAAGGATACGTATCCTTCGGTAACAATCTCAAAGGGCACATTATAGGTAATGGTATCATTGGTCATCCTCCCTCTCCTGTAATAAAGGATGTCTGCCTAGTGACCGAGTTAAAGCATAACCTGCTCAGTATTAGTCATCTTGCTGATCATGGATATGACATTAACTTTGGACAAAACAGTTGCTACATCTATGATAGGTCAACAGGAGACATTGCTTTTGAAGGAAAAAGAGAGGATAACATCTATATTTTCTATCTTTCTATAAATACTAACAATGCAGGTAGATGTTTATATGCCCATAAAGACGAACGACTACTTTGGCACCAGCGTCTTGGTCACGCCAACATGGATGCTATATCCAGGCTTTCTACCAAGAAGCTAGTGAGAGGATTGCCTGACATCACATTCAAAAAGGACACGGTATGTGCCGAATGTGAACTAAACAAGGCAACAAAATCCTTGTTTCATTCCATCAACTCTGTAAGTACTACTAGACCCTTGCAACTACTTCATATAGATTTATTTGGTCCTAGTAGAATAGCTAGCCTTGGTGGCAAACTGTATGCATTTGTTATTGTTGATGATTTTTCGAGATTCACTTGGGTTTTCTTTCTCGCTAATAAGAGCGATGCTATTTCTGCTTTCAAAGTTTTTGTAAAGAAAGTTCAAAACGAAAAAGGCTACATGATTACTCGAATCCGAAGTGATCATGGAGGCGAATTCGTAAATTATGATTTTGAAAGTTTTTGTAATACAAATGGTTTTGATCATGAATTTTCTTGTCCTAGAACTCCTCAACAAAATGGTGTTGTGGAGCGGAAGAATAGAACTCTCGGCGATATGGCCAGAGTCATGTTGAATAAATTTTCACTTCCGAAATACTTTTGGGCAGAAGCTGTTAGTACAGCATGCCATATTTTGAATAGGGTACTGATTCGTCCCATTACGAAGAAAACACCCTATGAGCTTTAGTTTGGGAGAACCCCCAATGTTTCTTATTTTAAAGTTTTTGGTTATAGATGTTTTATCCTTAACACCAAAGACAACTTAGGCAAATTTGATGCCAAAGCTGACGATGGTATCTTTCTTGGTTATGCCGCCAAGAGTAAGGGATATAGAGTTTTCAATAAACGCTCACTTATTGTGGAAGAGTCAACAAATGTGACTTTTGATGAAGACAACAGTACAGCAAGTACTCTTGATGATGACGTTGAGCCATCAACTTCTACTCCAATGAATACTTCAACCGAAACTAATTCTCTGGAGGGTTTGCCTAAGAAATTCTCTTTCAAACCTTCTCATCCAAAAAATTTAGTTATAGGAGAAGTTTCACGTGGAGTAACTACTAGATCATCACTAAGAGACTCTGTTGCTAGCACTGCCTTCATTTCACAAGTAGAGCCTAAAAACATTTCTGAAGCTTTTAATGATGAATTTTGGATTTCTGCTATGCAAGAAGAACTCAACCAATTCGAGAGAAGCCAAGTATGGGAACTCGTTCCTAGACCGGTTAATCACTCTATAATTGGTACTAAATGGGTTTTTAGAAACAAAGTAAATGAAGATGGTTCAGTCACACGTAACAAAGCTCGTCAAGTAGCTCAAGGATACAACCAAGAGGAAGGTATCGACTACGATGAGACGTATGCTCCTGTTGCTAGACTAGAATCCATTAGGATGCTTTGTGCTTTTGCTAATTTTCAAAACTTTAAATTATTTCAAATGGATGTGAAAAGTGCTTTTCTGAATGGTTTTATTAAGGAGGAAGTTTATGTAAAACAACCTCCTGGCTTTGAAAATCACAAATTTCCCGACCACGTGTTCAAGCTAAAGAAAGCACTTTATGGCCTCAAACAAGCCCCCAGAGCTTGGTATGAAAGGCTAAGTAGCTTCTTACTTGAGAAAGGTTTTTCAAAAGGGAAAATTGACACAACACTGTTTATAAAATCTTTTAAAGACACTATTCTGTTGATTCAAATTTATGTTGATGATATTATTTTTGGGTCTACTGATGAAACTCTTTGTCAAGAATTTGCCAAGTGTATGCAAACAGAATTTGAGATGAGCATGATGGGAGAGCTCAACTACTTTCTTGGCCTGCAAGTAAAGCAACTGGCAAATGGAACTTTCATCTGTCAATCGAAGTATACCAAGGACATGCTGAAGAAGTTCGACCTTGACAACGTCAAACCAATTAGCACGCCAATGGCTACTTCAACCAAACTTGAACCAGATGAGAGCGGCAAACCCGTTGATCAACGTAAGTATCGAGGTATGATAGGCAGCTTACTTTATTTAACTGCTAGTCGCCCCGATATCATGTTTAGTGTTTGCCTATGTGCTAGATATCAAGCAAATCCTAAGGAATCTCACATGACCGCGGTTAAGCGTATCTTTCGATACCTTAAGGGTACGATTACAGTGGGCCTATGGTATCCCAAGTCAACATCATTTGACCTCATCGGTTACTCTGATGCTGACTTTGCTGGATGCAAGGTCGACCGTAAAAGTACGAGCGGCACGTGTCATTTGTTAGGAAAGGCTTTAGTCTCATGGTTTAGCAAGAAGCAGAACTCTGTCGCACTATCCACAACAGAAGCTGAATACATAGCAGCTGGGCGTTGTTGTGCACAGATTCTGTGGATGAAGCAAACCCTTGAAGACTATAAGTTATCTTTCATGCATATTCCTATATTCTGTGACAATACTAGTGCCATCAATTTGACTAAGAACCCTGTCTGCCACTCACGCACTAAACACATTGAGATCAGACACCACTTTTTGCGTGATCATCAGCAAAATGGCACGATTAACTTAGAATTTATTGACACTGATCATCAGCTAGCAGATTTCTTTACTAAGCCATTATCCGAAGAGCGCTTCAATTTTCTTTGTCGTGAACTCGGAATTTTGGATGAAGCAGTTATAAGTTGAGACTTACTTGCGTAAATATCGAGTATATTTTGATTCTTTTATGACAAATTTATTATGGGTACAAGCCGAAAGGGTCCTTCTGACAAAAAGGCGTAAAAGCCTAAGCGACACGGTGCACTAGTCCTCAGGACTACCGCTAGCTGGGATCCGGCCCCTGCAGCTAACCCATGGCAAATTTGAAATTCTGAATTACAATATATTTCCTTATTTATTATATGGTGTGTTACGATTTATTATTGCCAAATTGATCTTCCTAAAGTTCATTCTGACCATTGTGAATCTCTCTATGTACTTTATTGGGTTTATCAAAATTGTATCTCTTTTTGTTCAACACTTAATCATTTTTCAGCCCAACTTTTGTTCTGGACCACTGATCCAGAACTCGGGCCGAACTCTGCCCCTAACAGAGTTCGGGCCGAGTTCGGTCCCTAGGTTCCAGAATCGGGATCTGGCTCTGCCGTTGGATCTATTCCAATCCAATGGTCACTATTCTACCCGACCAAAGACAAAGCCCTACTTTATGTTGGGATTCCTTCTCTTTCCTCCCATATTTCTTTCTTCTCCACCTCTTCCATCATCTTCCTTCCAAACCCTAACCCTAGTTCTTGATCTAGAGGGCTCTATTTCCTCTCAAAATCAAGGAAAAGGGGTTTTTCAACGTTCTCTTCAACTGTTTGACATTATTTTCAGGTATAACTCTCTCTTTCTCTCCATTTCAAGTTATCCAATTTCTTGCAAATGGCTCCACGCTTGCCCAATCGTGGGAAGAGGATCCGAACCGAGGGTGCTTCCTCTTCGAATCCTCCTCCTCCGATTGAACAAGTAGTTGAACAACACCCCATTCATCCGTTGTTCAATCCGCCGAGTCCCGATGACCCTAACACATACGATGACCGTCTATTTGTATCGCTAGACGCCTCTAATGAATGGTTTAGCGATTTTAGGACTCGTCCGGTGTTTGGGGGCCATCCCATCAATTTCACAATATTTTCTTAATATGCATCTTTATTTCGTGATCTTTGTTTGGATGAACTAGTTGCTTCCAATTCTGTCATTTACCATAGTGCAATCCAAATGTTCTACTGTAATCTGACTCACGATGCAACCCACATCTATTCCCGGGTTGCTGGCATTAACATTGCCTTCACTGATTCTGAGTTGGGAGACTTTCTTGCTCTCCCGGATCTTGATGTGTGGGACAAGCTTGTGGAAGCACGTCAACTTCAATTTGTTGGCGATACTTCCCTTGAAGGATTCAAGGAGGATTTATGTGCTCCTAACGTAAGTCCTCGCAAGCTAAAGGCCAAGCATCTCACCCCTACTTTTATGAACTTCATCGCATCGTGTTCAATACTATCTTGCCCAAGGCTGGCTCAACAGATGAAGTCACTTATCTTGAGATCTCGCCTTATATCATCTCCACTATCGTATTCCATTCAACTTTCCACGGACTATGATGGATTGGATGATCAACTGTCGGAAGAAACCAAGAGCTTTGGTTTATCCTCTCTATCTTCCTTTAGTTTTTCGTGCTTTCATCATTCCTATCCATGATTGTCCGTTCCTGCCTGCACCTGCTTTTCTATCCAAAGCACGACGCCTTCAGCCTGTCGCTGCTTCTGAGTCATCTGAGCATTCTGCTGATGAGGAGCCTGACGCCCCTCCTCTTGGTCAGGATGCACCACCTCCACCTGCCACTCTTGACTCCATCCAGACCATGCTCCGGGAACATTTCGACTTGGAGGACGATCGGTGGGCTCAGATGGACTACCGCACTACCCTGCAGATGAGTGCACTTAGCAACTCGCTGCATGATATTCGGTACTCCATGTCCCATCATCCTGCTATGCCCATTCCCATGCAGCGGGATCCCGATCGTGAGGGTTATCGCATTGATGATCCGTGGGTCTTGCGTTACCTGGATCCGGGTGCTGCTTTTGTGGATCCCAGACGCTCAGACACTCCCGGACCATCTCGTGCTCCGTGATGGAGATTGGCTACCATCTGCTGCTGCTGCTACTGATGATGATCTTAGTTACTTTTGATTTCAGTTATTTAGTTTCTTATGGATTTATGTAGCTGGTTTATGTACTCTGTTTATGAGTTGGTCACTTGGTTTGGTGGATGACATTATCTGTCTTTATTATCATTTTATTTCAGTGACTTATTTTGCTTAGTATTTCACTGTTTCTTCTCTGCTTGGTGTGGTTGCATTACTATTCATTGCCTCTTTATATTGCTAACTGCCAAAAGGAGGAGAAATAATGTATATTTTTGTGCTTGTTTTGCTTTTGGGAGATAGTATCTATCAGGCCACTGGTTCTATGCATTCGTATATCTGTGTATATCTGTACTTTTTGCTCTGGACAATATTATCTATCAGATCACAGGTACTACGCATTTTGTACGGGGGAGAGCTATAGCTTCTAGCTCGACACCGTTCATGGTTTACGGGGGAGCTATTTTCTCTTAGCTCAGGCATCGTTTATGGGGGAGCTATGTTACAATGAAGCTATGTTACAATCAACTGTGTCCAGGTATGAATATTGAAATATACATATATTATTTTGTCAATTATCAATATGGGGGAGATTGTTGACACAAAGTCACAGTCAACCAAATATTGACTACATTGACCAAATAATATTTGTATTAATTCAATACGACACACGACGACTGCATTCAGTTCAAGACAGATGACAGCTTAGTCTCCGGCTCTCAGTGTGTTCTGGAGTCTGTATTTTATAATTTCATTGAGTCTAGATTTATGTACTCTGAGTCTTGCTGAGCTCTTGGAACTTAGTCTATAACCTACCCAAAATCCCAAGCTCCACTGAACCAAAAACTGCCCACTGGTCCCCTTAGAACCACTCTGTGCTCTGGAGACAGAGTTCGGGCCGAACTCTGCCTCCACACAGAGTTCGGGCCGAACTCTGTCCCCTAGAAATCAGGAACCCTAATTTTTGGGATAGCTGGTTGCTAGTTGTCCAACGGCCAAATTTTTGAATATTCCTACCCGAATTCTGGCCGAATTCTGCCTATAAAAACACTATAAATAGGGCATGAATTCTCTCATTTCAATCCATCCAATCTTCTCTTCTCTTCTCTCTTATAAGCTCAATAAGCCATACCCTTCCCATCTACTAGCCACAAGCCTCCTAAGTCCCGAGTGCTCAGCATCTCTCAGTTAGGATTCTTGTGCAAGAGTCGAAGAAGTCGCTTGGACAATTCCAAGCAAATCGCCACTGCGATCCTCTGTTAAGAAGTTGACGTGCTCTTCTGAAGAAAAGGCACGGGTTGTAAACTACTATTTCACAAATAGTGGATTTAATCCTGAGCTAGAGTTCTCAGGCCTGGACTAGTCCTCCACGATGGAAACCAGGTTAAAATCGCTGTGTTTGCGTATGCTCTTCTGCTCTTCATTTATTTTCCGTACTTTACTCTGATTATTTATTGTTGGTGAAAGAGTTATTTTTAATTGGCTATTTTTCTCTATAAACTCTATTCACCCCCTCTAGAGTTGCCAAACTGTTCTTCACTAACCTGCTATGATCTGTTGAGATGTACTGTGCTCGCTCCAGTCCTGACTGGATCCGTTGGTAAATTTTACAGATAGCCTGGAGGTTGCCTGCTAGCCTAGAGGAGACAGTAGAGGTTGCATAGATAGCTAGGGTTTTTGCTTATAGTTTATTTTTAGTCATCTTGAGTTGTATTTATGGATTACTGTATTTGAGTTTTGAGATGTATTCTGAGTTTGTATCTTAGACACTTAGACTTCTATCTGTTGTATCTCTTTTCGATTTCATGTTTCATCTATCTTCCTTTATGCTCTACCTTAGATGTGATTGAGTTTACATTCTGCTATGTCACCCCCATTCGGGGAGTATAAACTGTTTAGTCTTATACTGTTAGATGCATTGAGACCTAGGACAGCGTTCTACCGCCGACACTACGGCATAGGCTGGGCGTTGTTACGTTCTCGTGCCTTAACTCTAGGGTGCGGGTCGTGACACAGACAGATGGTCAGTCAGAACGCACGATCCAGACTCTTGAAGATATGTTGAGATCTTGCACACTTGACTTCGGTGGTTCGTGGGAAGATTACCTGCACCTGGGGGAATTCTCGTACAATAACAGTTTCCAGGCCAGTATCCAGATGGCACCGTTTGAGGCAATGTACGGTAGGAAGTACAGATCCCCGCTAGCCTGGGATGATGTTGGAGAGAGACAGATGCTCGGTCCAGAAATGATTGCCCAGACAGTTGAAGTGGTCAGAAGAGTCTGGGATCATCTTCGAGTTGCCCAAGATCGCCAGCGCAATTGGGCCGATTCTCATCGGCGTCCCCTCGAATTCTCGGTCGGTGACCATGTATTCTTGAGGATTTCGCCTAACCATGGCGTCATTCGTTTCGGCGTACGGGGAAAGCTTAGTCCTAGGTATATTGGGCCGTTCGATATTCTGGAGCGAGTAGGTGATGTGTCCTATCGTCTCGCTCTTCCGCCGTCGCTAAGCGAGGTGCCTGACATGTTCCATGTATCCCAACTACGACGGTATATTCCGGACCCCAGCCACATCCTAGATCATTCGAAATTGGTTGTTGGTACCAACCTTTCGTATGAGGAGAGCCCCGTGTTTATATTAGACCGGAGAGAGAAGATAATCAAGAACAAGACTATCAAGTTAGTCCGAGTTGCTTGGGATCATCACTCTTTGGGTGAGTCAACGTGGGAGCGTGAGGATGATATCCGATCGTGATATCCCGACATGTTCGACTCGTATGGTATAATGTCCTCCTTATGCCTCGTGGCTTCGATTCCTTACTTGTATGATTGATTGCTTGATTGATTGCCTAGTATAGCTTGCTTGTAATTAGTATATCTTGTCCTTGCCCCTCTAGCCTCTTAATTAAATTCCGAGGATGGAATTCTTTTAAGGTGGGTAGAGTTGTAATGCCTGTGGTTCGTATTACGTATCTTGGTATACGTATACGTATTTTAACTCGTATTGCATGTCCTTTCTACTTGATTTATTCTAGCATTTCTTTGATTGGTTTATTCGTAGGTTGGTTCGGCTTGGCTTGGTTTGCTTTGGTTCATCATGAACCCAAGGTGAACCCTCCTACCTACCACCACCCTCCTTATTTATAACCCCTTCCCTTTCTCTTCCCTCTTTACTTCCTTCCTTCTTCATTTACTCTTCACCACCAACCAAGAGAACCCTAGCCTAGGCAAGTGCAACTTGCTTCATGAAAGAACCCACCATTTTTATTGTTTTAAACTCTTCTATGCAACTTTCTAATCCACATTAGTTCTTGTCGTTTTACATTTTCTTGTAGATCTAGGTTTTAGCCATTTTTGGATTTTCATGGTTTGATCTATCAAACCTTCTTGTTTTCAAGTTTTGATGGTTCCATGTTGTAGGAAATTTGATTCTACACAATTTAGACTACCAGAAGTCCTGATTTCGACTTATTTTGAGTAATTTATGGTCTTTTTGGTTCATTGGTTTTCATGGCCATTGGAGGCTGGTTGGAGAAGATGAGCAACGCATGCTGTTTTCTGGCAAAAAGCTGTGGCCATGCTGTTTGCTGGCGCATGCTGTTTTTTGGCGTATGCTGTTTGCTGGCAAAATACTGTTGCCATGCTGTTTGCTGGCGCATGCTGTTTTGCTGGCGCATGCTGTCCTGGGGCATGCTGTTTCCTGGCGTATGCTGTTTGCTGGCAAAATACTGTTGCCATGCTGTTTGCTGGCGCATGCTATTTTTTGGCGCATGCTGCCCTGGCTTATGCTGTTTTCTGGCGCATGTTGTTTTATGGCGCATGCTGTTTTCTGGTGCATGCTATTTTCTGGCACATGCTGTCCTGGCGCATGCTATTTTCTGGCACATGCTGTTTGCTGGCGTATGCTGTTTTCTGGCACATGTTGTTTCCTGGCGCATGCTGTTTGCTGGCAAAACACTGTTGCCATGCTGTTTGCTGGCACATGCTGTTTTGCTAGCGCATGCTGTCTTGACACATGCTATTTACTGGTGCATGCTGTCCCTGGCACCCCTTTTATCTCTTGTACCATTTGTTTTGCGATGAAAATTCTTGTTACCTTATCCGTGTTGTTTCTCTTGATCCTTAGTGTAATGTGGGATAATTGTGACATGAACAAGACATGATACATGAACCTGACACGATAGATGGGCACAACATGATAATGGATGATAGTAGCCCGCCGTGGCGCACTCCTGACAAGAAAACCTGACATGCTGTTGCGATAGCTAACATGATATGACATGACAAGTATAAATAACCTGAACACCGTGGACAATTGTGCTTGTGCAAATGAACCAGTCTATCTTGCATCATGTTTAGGACAGGGCCCCTGAGTACCACGGTCAGGGGTACCTATTGAAATGGACTAAGGCTAATAACTAGAATAACACAGTAGTCATGAAGAGATTTCCCAGCTACAGGCAATCCCGTTACCTGGGCGCTCTTGGGATTTGTAGCCTGCCGTCGAGTAGGGCAAATTTCCAGCACACTGTCATGTGTTGCACCCTCTAAGTTACCTAAGGGTACATGCATTTCCTGGACGATGTACCCACCTGAATTCAACCCCTAATATTTCAACCTGGGTAACCTGGATGGTCTGCAGGGCTTGTGGTTGTGGAATAATCTCATTGCATCTTGCTAGTAACTAGGCCTGTGATAACTCTAGTTAGTTAAAGTATCAAGCCGTACTTATTGCTTGGTCGTGATTGTTGAATAGGGAATAATCAGTCTAGTCTTGTCTTGATCCTATATAGGATTGTTACATGTCCTGATTTTCTTATATTATCTTGCTGATAAATGGGAGAAACCAAGTTCGATTCAGATGAAGGATTACAATCCCGATCCTTGTTTGGTTTAAGGGTTGTAACCTGGTTATCTGAATGGTTCCATGGTTATCATACCGTATATCCTCATGATGTTATATCTCTCCAGTTTTACTATATTATTATTATCTTCTATGCTAATTGCTGGTTTTAGTTCCTAAGTGAAGCTTCCTTTGTGGTACTTGCTCTTTCTGGGATCTGACCCAGCTAATTTTGTATGGCCAGATTTTGGAGCAGCTCCAGAGGATCTACCGACTTTCCAGCCCGATGGTGACCACCAGGCGTAACCAGGGCAACGAGTGGGTTATTTTTGGCTCTTCCACTTTATTGTAAAAAAATATTCTTTTGAGGCATTTAGCCGACGAGCACCTGTTTAGCTCGATTGCACCTTCACTTACTGTCTGCCTACGGGCTGTAACATGATTGACAAATCCTAGGGTTGATCATGTATGACTAAACTCTTGCTAGTCTTCATATTTTGTAATGACTAGCTTCATGATCAGCTGAATATGTAATATTTGGGACGCCTTACTATTGTATATTTGGTGATCTTACATCTTGTGACATTTGCTTACTTGCTTGTGATTGAGACACTAGACTTGTTCATGACCATAAGAGACTGTTGGCTTGTAGTTAAACCCTCATGTATCTTGACAGCCGTGACCGTATAGCGAGGTGGGTTGCACTTTAATATAGGTAGCTGGCTATGTCTGCCCCCGCTCTCCAGTATTCTGGTTCTGGGGCATGACAACTCTAGCCGCAGGTAGATGGCCCAGGCGGAAGTCAACTCTGGCCGCAGGCAGATAGCCCATGCGGCAGCCACTCCGACCGCAGGCAGATGGCCCATGCGATAGCCAATCCTGGCCACAGACAGGGTGTCTCATGCGGCCCTGTCAGAAGCTCTGTGTTCGACCGTCACTCATGCGGGCCCGACTCCATGCGACCTATTGAGAATATAGAATATTCCAATCTGGACTCTTCTTATTATGCGCCTTCAGGTGCTAAATCGAAGAAGTCTAGGGCAGTACGGGCCCAACAAGCCCAGTCAACTGTCCAAGTCGCTGACCGTCAACGGGCACCGTTAACTGTTATACGGGCTCCTGATGGAAAGTTGTACAGAACCACCCACGTCCAGTCCCCCAGGGCTAATGGACAGTGTGGGTCTCAAAAGTCTCCCTCCAATAATCGAGAGCAAGTGCTTTTACTAGCCTTAGATCAGGAAACAAATATGATACCTACGTACCCGTGTGCGCGGGATACCTGAGTCCACAAATTGGATATAAAGGTAGATCAGTCTGATATCGACTTGCGAAAGGTGATTACTCACAAACACAAGGAGAAAGAAGCATCCTTGGCATGTGATGAGCCCTTTTTGGGACGTCGTTGCACCCAGGTTATCATCAACTGCTGCTGTGACAAGTCAGGAGCACCTGAAGATCGGCAGTCCATTTTTTAACGACTGCACCAGCCAACACCTGTCCGACAACAACTTGAGGAACATGTGCAAATTCTAGAAGACGAGAAATTCTCTTTCGCCTCCTATAATTCAACTCGAAAGGTTCTTCCCGACAAGGGAGGAAAGAAGATAGGCTCTTCCAGCCTGGCAATTTCAGCTAGCACAGCAAGGAAACTCTCGTTTGGAGGGTTGCCATCGACAGCCATAGGGGGTGTCTACCTAGGCACTCGATCCAGAAAGAAGCTTCCAACACCCGGGGGTGCACCGTCGACCTCCCTGGGAGTAGATGAAGCTGGGGGTAGCAGTCCCCTAAATGTATGCGACAACCCGGTGTTCTAAGTGCATACACAGGGGGTAGCGATCCACTGGAATTATGCAACGGACTTGGGCGTCCCCAAGGGTGATCTCCTTTGCCAAGACGTTTTGGCTTCCTGCGCGAGGGGTAGCACCCCTTCTGAGTCCAGGAGGAAAACATTCTGACATTTTTTGACAATTTATCGGTACGAGGATACGACACGGGGAGCACCTCTTCTACGATCCCTTCCACGTCTACCCACGTGCGGACAGTCTTCATGGCCGACGATGATCATGAAGCACCTACTGACCGACAACGTCTAGAAGTACTTGAAGCCATGCTTCTGTCCTTGGTCAAGTCAGTAGATGAAATCAAAGCTGCCTTGTCGACTCAACCGACAAGGATGCCTGGACAAACAAGCTTGGGACCCACAGTCAACGCGGACTCCAACATGACCGCTCCTCCTTTGGGTGATAATCCTCTAGGAGCATCCTCTCTTTTAGCTGCAGATGAAGCCAGGGATGCCAGGAGGGAGGTCCAGGAGCTTCGAGCAATGTTCAATGCCTGAGACTCCTTCCGAGACCTCAGAATACGACAACCATATCCCGCTGCGTGGAGAGATGTTTCTTTTCTGCTACGGTACAAACCATTTCATATTGATTCGTATGACGGAAAGACCTCTACTAGTCGGTACATGACATATTTTGAGGTCACAACAGACCACTTGCTGCATAGCGATGCCATCCTCACGTGATTATTCATCGGAGCATTGGAGTGGATCGCGTTCGACTGGGACCGTAACCTTCCGTACAACTGCATCCATTCTTTTGAAGGCTTTAAGCACATGTTCCTAGAAAGATTCTACGAAGTGGGAGATGATGTGACAATGTCATCCCTCATGGATGTCGTTGAGGGGGAGAGGGAGCTAACAATAAACTATATCGAGCGGTTCCGCCAAACCACAATGAGATTGCCCCAAGACAATCCCGAAAGCTTCTTGATTGAAATCTGCCAGAAGAAGTTGCTCCTCGCAATCAGCCTCTGGATGGGTGAAGATCAGTTCAGGGATTGGACGACCTTCATCATAAGTGCCACCAATACAGAAGTGAAGTTAAAGAAGGCTCGCCAGCTGGGATTACACATCCCGGATGGAGAGGTCAAAGGCAAACATCCTGGTACCACCCCCAATAACAACAACACTGACGGTACCTCCAATAACTGGGACAATAAAGGCAAATAGGCCATGGTCGCTGGTACGACCAAAAAGCCAGAACAAAAGCAGGCAGAAGCTCAATGGCCCAAGATGAATTACTCATTCGAAGATAGTCATGTTAAGCCTATCTTCGACTATATCTTACAAGAGGACAGGATCCAACTCCCTCCACCAAGACGCGAGCCTCGAGTGACGGAGATGGAGGACACAAAATACTGCCATTTTCATCGCTATGTTCATCATCCCACTCAAGACTGCTTTCAATTAAAGCGGTACATCTAGAGTCTTTTCGACTCCAAAGCTCTGTCGCTAGACTTTGAAGTGGTTACCGTGGCAGCAAACATGATATCAATTCAGTTCGGTAACTTCCCCCCAATAAGTACCCAAGACGGGATAATACCTATCCTCCGGGCAACGATGGAGGTTACTAATCTTCCTCCCATCTGGGACTAGACGACTGGCTTGGTACCTCTCACCACGTCACGAAGAGAGGTCATGTGGGTGCACCCAGACTTAGTGCTCGAAGTTATCCAGGCGGTGCCATCCCCAGCCAACAAGAAGAAGGGCAGGAAGTCCATATCCTGCCATACCAATTCAATCGAAGTTGACAAGGCAGCGGCCGTTGTCACCCGGTCCGGGGCACAAGTCCAGCCCACTTCCGGTAGTTCAGTCGAGTACCCTCAGCCGACAACGATGCCTGCCACTGATCTTCTGGGGCCATCTCAGCCTCCACCGGTAGAAAGGGCCAAGACGAAGGAAACCCGCTTCGACAGGCCGCTCCTTAAAGATGCACCTCAAGGACTGGAGCGACCTTACAACTTTGACATATTAGCACAACTGGCTAATACGCCGACAAAGTTGTCGTTATACGAGCTCCTAAGGCTCTCCAAGGATCTTCGTGTCGCATTGAGCGAAGTGCTCCAGAATGCTGACGCTTACTTAGCACAGATCAAACTACAGGGGAAGACTCGTCGGCAGATCTCCAGGGCAGCAACTGTGCAGATGTAATGCCCAACATCGTATTCACCCCAGAGGACATGTTGATCAAGACTAACTTGCATGATTGCCCCTTGTACTATAATGGATACATAGGTAACATCAAGGTGGATCGGATGCACATCGACCCTGGCTCATCTATAAGCATCATTCCAAAAAGCTTGCTTCAAGTCCTCGGCATCCCTATGCACCGGCTAGCGGCGACCAACACTGTCATTAGCGGTTTCAACTCGGAAAGGATCTACCCCTTAGGAAAGATCCGATTGAAATGTCAAATCGGCGACCGGAGGACAGAGGTTACTTGCTACATCATAGATGCAGATACGTCTTACAATATACTATTGGAGCGTCCGTGGATACATGACTACATGATCGTGCCATCCACACTCCACCAGTACTTCAAGTATGTCAGTAAGCATGGCTTCGTGAAGACAAAATTTGTCGACATAGATCCCTTGAAAGGGGTTGAGTCTTATTACTCTTCGGAGGCTTGTATATACGAAGAATCCAAAAAGCACATAATTGATGAACTGGAGGTCATCACAGGGCCAAAGGAACCCTTGAGAATTCATCTCCAGGCCCATAAATAGGGTAAAGCTGCACCCCTTGCCGCAACTTTGCATAAAGAGGTGCACGATTCTTTCTCCCCTGCTGTGCAGTCGGAACCAATGGTCATCCGACTCCCAAGGTCCAGCCAGGAGCCAAAACCCGTCATAGGGTCGATGGTGATCTGATTGCCAAAATACAATCAAAGGCGACCGAAAGGTGCGAGGCCCTCTGGGGAGCCGATGGTGATCCGATTGCCAAGATCCAGTCAAAAGCAATCGGAAGACACGAATTTCTTTATCGAGCCGATGGTTATCCGTCTTTCCAAGATGAGCCGGCAACCAAGTGTTGATCCGAGACGCTCAGGCAAGCCAAAGCCACAAGCAGAACCCTTGGTGGTCAAGTTGCCCAAAACAGTGTCCCAACCTCCTGTTAGCCCAATGATTATATCATGTTTTTGAATATAGCTAATCAATTAAAGTTTAATATAATGACATCACTAATATTCATGTAATTACTATCATGTTGCTACTTAAACTTAGTATTGTCCTAATATTAGCATTGTCCTAATGTTCTATATCAATATTGCTATGCTTGTATCATATTATTTTGTTTGTCTAACAAGTATTTGTAGACATGCAATAAGCATGATCAAGCTTTGTCAAACTAGGACATATGCAATGGAGAATTAATGATGGGCCAAAGACGGCGTTACACAAGAAGATTTCTCTGAACCACCTAACGACCTATCCGGGGCCTCGCATCGGGGGTTCCGCTGCCCGGTCAGCGGACAGGGGTCGAGGGGACAGTACCTTCTGTCAGGGGTTCGGGGGCGAAGCCCCCTAAAGGTATTTAGATTTTCAGATCTGTTTATCTTTGGACGACTGCCGTCAAGGAAAAAGGCGTCTTCAAGTCTGCTCAAATATTTGAAGAAAGGTGTCATCAAAGGGCTCTTGGTTTTCCTATTTTATCAATGTATTTTTTATATTTATTGAGTCTAGGAGTACGATGTACACTGTATCGTACTGGTAAATCGGCTACCCATGAAACGTTCTCAAAATACCCTTTCATTTTGAAAACAAGCCCACTTAGAAAAGCCCAAACTACTTCCTAACTGTTTGACTTTTCAAAAAGCCCAAAAACTAGTTTGTAAAAACCTAATAGAACCCTAGCAGAACTCGGCCCGAATTCGGCCAGAGTTCGGCCAGAGTTCGGTTAGTGAACGTTGCTTTTTGAACTTGATCTTCCTGCAGTTACGGATTCCAACGAGATTTTCTCATAGAGTTCTGCCGAATTCTGCCCGAATTCTGCCTTTGGAAAAACTATAAATAGAGAAGTATTTCGATCATTTCAACTCACTCATTCACTTTCATATCTCTTCTCTATAAGCCTACTACTTCTTCCAAAGTGTTCTGAGCTTTCATTTTCAAATCCCAAGCCAGTTACAATCCTCTAGTCGATTTGCCAGTACGGTACGGTCTATAAGTTTTAGAGTGATTGTAATAAGAGGCTTGATTGAAGGTACACACTTCACAATTGAAGTTGATCGAGTACTTCGGATCAAAGCTCGCGTTGTAGAAGTTGCAAGAACTTCGGATGAAAACTTGTGGTGATTTTCTATAGTGGATTCAACTGGAAGCTACAGTTCTTCCGACTGGACTAGTCCTCACAAGAGAGAAACCAGTATACATCTTTGTGTTTGCATTTGCTTTCTACTCTCTACTTTTTATTTACATATCTGTGATATATTATCTGTGATCTTGTTACTAACATTTTTAAATAGTTAATTTTCGCTGCCTACTCTATTCACTCCCCCTCTAGAGGATTACGCTTTACAACTCGTTCCTACAATCGGTCCTACAATTGGTATCAGAGCCAGTACTGCAACTACAGGTAATATATTCTAATCCCAATTGTTCCTACAATTGGTATCAGAGCGGGTGCTTGGTATATAGATATTACTGCTCATACCAATTGCTTCTACAATTGGTATCAGGACAAGTGCTCTTTCTAGAGATATTATTGCAGGTGTTCCTTATAGAGATATTATTGCTTATACCAATTGCTCCTTCAATTGGTATCCTAGCAAAGACTCTATTATTTGGCTTAACATCCTTGGAGCAGATCCTCATTACCAGAGCGGGTTATACAGGTAAAGCAAGGTAATATTTTTATTATATAACTGTTGCTACATAGATCACTATATCACATATGGCAAGTATGTACTTCACAACTGAAGAGCAATCCTCAAATAGACTCCCACTATTTGATGGAACACACTATAGCTATTGGAAGACACGGATGAGCTTCTACTTGAAGTCTCTAGATTTTGACTTATGGTCAATAGTTGTCACCGGCTACAAGAAGCCTACTATCACTTCTATTCTCACATCCTTTATAATCAACAAGCCCTATTATAGTTACACAGAGGAAGAGAAGAAGTTAGCTTGCCTTGATGCAAAAGCTATGCATATCTTTTATTGTGCTGTAGACACAAATTTATTTAATCTTATTAATACTTGCACAACATCTCATAAAATTTGGAAAGGTCTTGAAGCTACTTATGAGTGCAGGTATGAAAGCAAAGCTAGCAACTCCTGAGAGAAGGATAGTCTTCATAATGATGCAAATATGTACATGACAAATTTGGGATTTAAGGTACAATACCATCCTTTATACGAAGAAGAGGTTGTATGCGACAATTACAAGAAGATAGACCACATCCAAGAAGATTGTACTATTGCTAGAAAGAAGAGTCACTACGAATAATCAAATGAAGGTAGATCATCGTCTCACAAGTATACTAGTACGAGCATATGGTGTGAAAGCGAAGCAACAGATTCTGAAGAAGAAGAGAGACCTCATCAAGCTGCAAATTTATGCTCAATGGCATTATCTAACGAGGTATAAAGTAATTCTTTTTTCTGAAGATAGTAAATTTTCTTATGATGATTTATCTGATGCTTTCAGTGATCTATTAGAAGAACACAAGAAAGTATTAGATAAGTATAAGCAAGCTAGAAAGGATATTTTATCCTATAAGCGTGAGAATGAAAAGCTTACTTGCTTATTGAATGATGCTAGAAATATTTCTCCTTCTGATAATTCTACTGAGATTTCTACACTGAAGTTTAGATTGTATGAGGCACTTGATTGCATTGAGAAAAGCACTCAAGAAAATGCTAAACTTAAGGAGGAACTAGAATCAGAAAAGAAGAAGTATTCTATTGCTTCATGTAGAATTGATGCTCTTTCTGCTAGGTATGATGAGATCTGTGCTAACTTTAAAAAGTTAGAGATTAGACTGGAAAAACCGGTAGTACAACCTACGACTCAGTCTAACACAAGACACTTAGCACATCACAAAGTCACACACGTCAGATCTTTTAGAAAGGAAGCAAGCAAAGCTAAAGCTTCACACAACCATGGTTTTTATTACAAGTATCCACGAAGATCATATCACACTACTGCACGTTCTCATACTGCTGCACATAGTACTAATTGTTTGCCATAAAATATAAAAGAACAGAACAATTATCGGAGGACCGGACTTTTACTTCACGTTACAAACTCGCTTGTACAAAGAAAGCCTAGGGACGAAAACCTAGGTACAGCAGTCTAAGTACAATTATTTATTTTAGATTCTGGGGGATGACGATAGAGGCTCGGGAAGGCGACGACAGTCCTGCCTTACTCCTTGGACGATCGGTATGCAGCCTTGGCTCCTGTGAAGAGATGGTTGGCGTTGATGAAGAAATGCTCTTCTTGCTCTCCCTCTATTACTCTTCTGGCTTCTCTCTCTCTGTGTATTTTCTCTCTGATTATTGGGGGAGCCTCTCTGTATGGGCGTATCTCTCTCTGACCGCATATATATTTTACAAGGGAATGGCACCTTGCTATTTATAATAGTGGGATGTCCTCATTAGGGTTGCCAATGATTGCCTCTTGGAGATGGCAGCGGCCTGTGGATTGGTCAATCTAGGCCGTTCGCTTTTGATTGTGACGAATCCGAGCCATTGAGTGTAGATTATACCAAATCCCATCAGCAATTAATGCTGATTGGAATAAATCTTCCTCATAATGATCTTCTGATGTCTGTGAATAAATTAGATTTATTCTCCTGCCACGTATCCCAGATTTTTAGGATTTGACCCAATATTTGATTGCAATAAATCTGAGGAATTTATCGGCTTAGGACACGTGTCCTAGGAGCCATTGGGGGGATCTGAACCGCATGACGAGTGAGCCGCATATGATTTTGGGCCGCATATGGTTAGGGCCACGTGTCAGGGCTGCCTGGGTAGTGGCCCTCTCATAGAGGTGATTATTGCGAGCCGTATAGGGATACATCCGTCTGAGCCGCATGGAAATGGTCCTCTTGAACCGCATGAGAAGTCTTTGCTCGAGCCGCATGAGGCTGTCTCAGCCTGAGCCGCATAGGACGGCTTCCTTCTGAGCCGCATGAGAAGTCTTTGCTCGAGCCGTATACGAACGCCCACGTGGCAAGGCCACGTGGCATTTTTATGGCTCTCGGGGGATTTGTGTCAGAGATCTCTTTTCTCTTCCCTAGAAGTCTGTCATTATGACAGAGTCATAATTACTTCTTTTTGTGTCAGGGCTGTCACTTTTTTCAGAGTTGTCAGCCGTCAAACAATTAATACGAGAGGGCAGAGGAGAGGGCTATCCCGCCATGTGTCTTCTGAGCCGCATGGGATGTCTTGGGCCGCATAGTCCCTTATGCCGCATGACTCTCTGAGCCGCATGGGCTTTCTGAGCCGCATGGGGTTCTTTGGCCGTATGGGTTATTTTCTTTAATATTTTCCATGCTTCTACAAGACCCCCTTTAAAGTTTTCAATTTACAAAATTGAAATACTTTGAATAAGAAGCATGGCTGTGTTCTTCTATCAGCATATGAAACCCTGACCGCATAGAGATCTTGGCTGCATAGATTGTTCAACCGCAGGAGTGTCTCATCCGTATGGGACTGTTCAGCCGCATAGCTTCTCGCTATGTGTGCGGGTCTTTAATTGCCTCAAATTCGTTTCAGCGCCATTTTTGTAGGGGGAATCCCAAGGGTCAGCTCATTAAATCTTTCGGATTTTACGCCCTAGTTGAATCTTGGAGACGAAACCCAAGGAGTCGGTTTCGCTCTTTATGAGACGGTCATTGGCCCACGTGTCCTCCTTCTTCCGTCCTCCTATAAATAGAAGGAGTTTGAAGAGAGAGAGGGCTTCTTTATTTTATTTCTTTTTCCTCAGACCTTCCCTATCTCGATTGCCCTTCCCCTCTTCGTTAATAAATGGCTCCCAAGAAGATCGTGGCAGTAAAGGGCAAGAAGGCAGCCTCTACTTCCGCCTCGGCTGCGGCTGCTACTCCGCCGGTCGTCGTACCTGATGTTCATCCTGACGTTCACCCCCCCATTACTGGTAAGAACAATGTATGAGTTAAAGAACCCTAACTGTCATGGCTATGTTGCATACTTTATGCACGAGTCTTTGTAAATCGCATGTTCGCCCTACGGCTGAGCTGCGAGCCGCATAAGAAAACCACCGTGTCTGTATGCGCGCTTCATCGGCGAAGCCGCATAAGCGACGCTAAACCGCATAGACTTTTATTGTACGGAGTCGCATAAGTGTTCTTCTGAGCTTGAGCCGCATGAGGCTTTTTTGAGCCGCATAAGACTTCGGAGCTGCGTAAAGCTTCATGGAGCCACATGGATGTTTTCTTGAGCCGTATAGGGCTTGAAAGTACCCAATCAGCTCTCTTTATCCCTCCGTTTAACTTACTTTTCTCTGTCTGTTCTTTAGTGAATCTGCCGATTAACGCTGCTGGAGAACTCTTGGTGGGTAGTGCTCAAGCTGCTCTCAGCTATAGGTACGACCATATTGTTCAGCATATGACGGACCAGTTTCCGAGTGATGAGTCTCTGGCTAGATTGAATGCCATCAAGAATCAGTCTTTCCATTTCCTTAATGCTATGATGAACTCCGAGAAATTTGAAGGAGAGTATTTGAAGCATGCGTTCTTTTTTGGAGACGCCTTGACCTTGGAGAACGATCATGTTCTGGAGGTGTCGGAGAATTGGAGTTTTGTCTCTAACGGGATGGCGATCCGCATCCCCCAGATGGAGCGACACTTCCCATTATCTTGGTTCAATATGCTCCCATTGGACCGGAAGATGGAGGAGACTTTAACCCCTACCAGAAGTGGGATATTCGTGGGGAACATCCATTATAATAACAATCTGAAGTCCGTGACTGCCGGCAAAGTGCATACTAGCTGTTCTGTGACGGGGTTGGTCCCAGGTTCTTTCCTGAATGTGACGGGCCCTAACTTCACATTTTCTACTGCCGATACTTTTATAAATCAACTTGTTCGGAAAGGCTCCTATCCCGTTGGTCGGTTGATGTTCCCTGGTTGGGTACACCCTATTACCTCGTGGACCAATTTGTCTACTTGGATCTTACAGAAGTATGAGGCCTTTTTGTGCGAGATTGGCCTTTACCACGCTATCCGAGGCACCAGTCATGGCTTGTCCATAAATAAGAAGCTGTTCATGTCTCTGCTGGAGATGTATAATTGCCGTACGGGGACCTTTTACACACCTATAGGGGAGATGGGACTCGCGCTCCATGAAATGCACGCGGTCTCCAAGCTTTCTTGGGGGGACGAAGCTTTTAAAGCGTATACTCCCACTAATGAGGAACTCGAAGATTTGGAACGACGGTATCCTGGCTTCGTGGCTCTTTACCAGGAGATATTGTGCCATTATAGCACATGCCATCAGATAACCCGAAAGGATAGTAACTCGGAAGGGAATGCTTCCCATACCAAAGATTGGGTGCACTATCTCTTCTCGACAGATGCCTCAGGTCAAGTCACCTCTCGTCGCCCTCGATCTCGGGAAGCGGTTAAGGACTTGGTGTCGTCGGCTAAGAGAGTGGCCACTACCAGTGACAGATTCGGAAGCAAGACTGACGCTTTCGGTTACTTTTACCAGGATACTCAAGAGCTGTCCGAGAAAGTGCTTCTGGCAGGATTTTTGATGATCTGGCTACGAAATTGTGTAGTCTCGGGAGGAGCCGGTTCTATTGAGAGAATTAGTCGTAACTTCATCCTTCCGGCTGTGAAGTTAGTTTTGCGAATCAGGCTAGCTCTCCTCCCGGCCATGGTGTGTAGCATACACCGTGGCCTTCGTTCCTTCACGTCTAAAGTCATTGCTCGCAACGTGACTAAGGATTTTGAATGAACTGAGTTGCCTTATCACTATTTGATGGGGTGGCTGCTGATACATTATCCGTCTTTGATGAGACCGGGCTCTGAAGACGGTATGACTGATGATGACGCATTTATCTTCCACTATCGTGACGAGCCTTGGGAATGTGAGACCATACGGGCTTGCCTGATGGCCTTGGCAAGAGCAGATAAGTATCATATTTTTGTATCCGTCCCTCGCTTTACCGCCAGGGACATAGAGGCTGTACATATTGACAGTATCGTGCCCCCTCAGCTTTTGGATGGCCAGATGCTCCTATGGCTGTGTAACATCCGTCCCGCACATCTAGTGTATCGTAATCGCAATACTGTATTTCTGGAGCCTTATCTGCCTAGCAGGTTTGCCCGGCAGTTTGGATACATCCAACTTTGTCTGGACAGCCCCAGTTCTTGTCTGGGTTATGAAGGTAGCCTTCTTGATGGTATCAGGGCTTGGCAATATTATGATTCGTTCCATACTCGTACCATTTTCTCGGTCCCTACCATTAAGGAGTCAGTAGAGATCTTGTATATGGCAACTTTATATCATGTCATGGCGAACAAACCCCCGATCGATTTTAACCCAGGTACCAGTTTTATTGTTGGTACCGGTCTGGAGGAAGGCTCCCAAGGGGCCAAGAAAAGAAAGACTAGAGCCGAAGTGCCAGATTTGGATTTCGCTGCTGAGGGTGGTGAAGGCAATGAGCATGATAAAGATGACTCTATCCTTCCAGTGGTAGACGCAGAGGTGAGTCAGCCGCATGTTTTGTCAGATGAGATGTTGGGGGATCAGTCCCTCGTTGCGTCTGGTCCTACTCCGAAATGTAGCAGGCAAGTTTCTCCTGTTGGCGGTGTTTTTCGATCCCGGAAGCTGGTTGCGACTAGGCACCGCCCGCTAGCCATAAAAGAAAGTGGAGAAGAAGTCAACGCCGCGTCAGAGGTAACAAAACCGCTTTCTATTCCTTCTTCCTTCTTTTCCTCGAGTTTTAATTCTAATTGTCTTCGTTCCCTCTTTTAGGTGTCAGGAGAAGAAGAAGAGTTTCAAGATGTCGAGGCGGTGACCCAGGATGACGGGGACTCTCGTGAGCCTGTTCCTTTTCAAGATGACGCAGATCAATCTGTATCCCCCTTCAAGGTGACGGGGGCAGAGGACGTGATTGAGTCTAACTCGAGGATTGCGGGTGAGGGGACCATGCCAGTTGTAGATGAGCCATAGCCTTCATGCCCCTCCCCTGGTAAGATTAGCCGAATCTTAACCTGTGAGAAAGCCTATCTGCTCTATCATCATGTCCTTCGGGTTACGTCGATTGATTGTTATTCTGGACATCCAGGTCCTGCCCCTCCAGTGCCGAAGATGGACGTCGTTGAGACCACCCCAACCGAAGGGGCATCGGTGGAGAAGGGTGTACCTCCTTACCGTTCGACTTGTCTTGATGGGCCTTCTGGGGGCTCGAGTTTAACGGGCCAGTCATCGGGGCGGTCGGGACAGGGAACGATGGTCCTTGCGTCATCCTCTGCTCCGGTGGCTTCGAGAATCGACCTTTCTGTCTTACCGAGTATCCAAGCTCTCCGGGTGGCGGAAGATGAGTTGGCCGCTATTCATGCATCGTTCTACTCGGACTCCGTTCCCCTGGTGGCGAGTTCTAGCGTTACTCCTCCGACGTTGTCGTTCCGGCTTCCCCTGACGCCATCCTCTGCTGAAGTTTTGGACGACGCGTTGCAGGACGTGGTTGCCAGTTTCTATCGTCATTTGAAGAGGAGAATCGAGGCCACTGTGGAAAGAGGGACCTCCTTTACCTTGGCCCAACAATGCGCCCATGGTCAAGTAAATATCCTTAGTGATCTTCCTGGTGATGCAGGGATGGCTTCGCTTCTGGAGATAAAATTGTTGGAGGCTGATCAGCTGGTGGCCGAGCTTCGAGTATTACGGCGGGTTGATCTGTCTGCTGTTATAAACGAGGAGCGGGATTCCCTTATCGCTGTTATAGAGAGGACCAGAGCTGCTCGGGATAAGACCAGACCGGCCATACTGAAGGATCTCAGCGACTTATATGATCGGTATGATCAATTGAGTTACGTGAATGAAAACGTTACGGCTTGGGAGGAGTCTGTCTCTCGTGAGATTACTAAGACGCGGGAGCAGATCCTTGCACTTTAGAAGAAGTTGACTTTCTTGGAGTCTGAACTCGAGACTGCCCGTAATGACAGGGGGCTAATTGTTCAGGAGGCTGATAGGGTTACTCAAGCTTCGACTGACCTGGAGACTGTCTTGAAGAAATTGGAAGATGACTGTCAGGCGCTCCTGGGCTTGGACAATGAGGAGCGGTTACTCCAGGAGGCCGAGCGTCGCGCTCGGCAACGGATTGAGCGGGGGACTACCTCAGTGAGAAACCGCCTCCTAGAATTGAGTAATACTGAAATGTAGTCGGCCTTTTCTTCTTGTTTCGTTTCTGTTTTCTTTCTTTCTGAAGGGGACTTGATCCCGGAATATGTAATACTTTTTTTTTCTTCCTTCAAATAAAGAGTACTTTCAATTCTACCCTTCATTTGTATTGCTTGCTGCGCCTGTGATATTATGGTGATATTCTACCCCGCATAGGGGATATATTTGTGGACCTGTTACCTATGGCATACCTTGGTTTTAGGTACAGATAACAAGTTTTGGTCAGGATACCTGAAGTGGCCATGGCAAAGTGGTCATGGGTGCTTTTGGTATTGGGAAAAGGAATGTCGTAGAGCAGCTGGGCTCCTGGGGCATGATGAGATAGTGGGTTTGTGCTAAGAAACTTAGCTGAGGATATTTGTGGGCATATTATCCTTGGCGTACCCTGGTTTAAGATACGGATAATAGGATGAAGGGGAACCGACGTACTTGCTCAGAGGTAATGCGGACATGCAAGCAGGAAAATTTTTTAGACGTAGAGTTTTCCTACTCAGAGGTAATGTGTACATGGCAGGAGTGAACTTGACGGAGGGTATTGTTGGTCAACAGAGGACATTTGTGGTCAACAGAGGACATTTGTGGTCAATAGAGGACATTTGTGGTCAACAGAGGACATTTGTGGGCCTATTACCCTTGGCGTACTCCGGTTGTGGGTACAGATAATAGGTCGAAAGGGGATCATCGTACTTACTCAGAGGTAATGAGGACATGGCAATTATGAAGGTTTGTTCGACGGAGCCTTCCCATTCAGAGGTAATGATGACATGACAGGAGTGGGCTCAATGAAGGAGGGCACATAGAACGACTCAGAGGTAATGAGGACATGGAAGTTCTATGTAAGGGGTAATTTGTTTTTGGCAGAAGTAGAACGACTCAGAGGTAATGAGGACATGGCCGTTTTGGAAATTTGTGGATCGATTACCCTTTTTTGTGCACTGAAAGTGCGGGTATTAGATCACGGGGGAGGATCTCTTCCAGGAAGGAAGTTCAGAGGTATGATCATACATAACTTTCTATCTGAAAGAGTGACCGGGATGTGAGTTCAGAGGCACCAGCGGGTACATGACTCAAGAATCTGGAAAATGGTGAGCGTGAGTTCAGCGGTACCAGCGGGTACATGACTCGAAAATCTGACAAACTATGAGGGTGAGTTCAGTGGTATCAGCGAATATATGACTCGAAAATCTAGAAAATTATAGGGTGAGTTCAGTGGTACCAGCGGGTACGTGACTCAATAATCTGGAGAATATTGTTTAGACATAATATTTTTTCAGGAACTTGCCGTTGACGGGCAATATAAGCAAGTCTCCGTTTTGCTTAGCGAGGCGGTAAGCACCGTTGGAGAACACGGCCTCGATGACAAATGGACCTTCCCATTTTGGCTGGAACTTGCCTGCGGTCTTGTGAGTCATGACCATTGGCCTCCGGACTGCCAGAACAAGATCGTCCACTTGGAATGTTCTGATTTTGACCTTCTTGTTGAAGGTTCCTGAGATTCGTGCTTGGTATAGCTCGATCCTTTGCTGAGCTAGGAGGCACTTTTCATCTAAGGCCTCCAACTCTTGTAGTCGACGTCGGTAGTTGTCATCCGTCGTCAATTGATAAGTGAGGGTGACGCGGAGTGAGGGTATTTGAGTCTCTAATGGGAGAACTGCCTCACTCCCGTATACTAGGAAGAATGGTGTATTCTCGGTGTTCTTGGTGTTCTTGGACCTGCTCTCGGCCAGAAAGAACATCCCTCTGCCTTGCACTCTTTAGCGCATGGCCGGTTGCGCACCCCCGGCCTGTGCTCTTTAGCGCAGGGCCGATTGCGCATGACCTCAGCCAGTGCTTTGCGCTGCGCTGGATTGCGCTAGCGCAAGCCATCCATGCGCAAGCCAGCCTTGCGCAATCCACCTCTGCGAAAGCCAGCCTTACGCAATCCACCTCTGCGCAATCCACCCTTGCGCAATCCACCCCTGTGCAGTCTACCCTTGCGCAAGGTAACCCTTGCGCAAGGCAACTCTTACGCAGCTCTTCCATGCGCAGTGCATACCCTGCGCAGCCCAACCCCTGACCCCCCTTGCACAACCCACTTGTCTATGATGAATTGTTTATTTCTTTAAGCTTGGCTCTTCTATAGCCCTATATATATTGGTATTTTATTAGATATTTTACGTCCATTTTATATCCTTACACCTTTTGTCATGAACTTGATTTTACTTAAAATGTTTGGAATGACTACTGTACTTGGCATGGTATGACAAGGAACTAGCATAACACGACAGTGACCCGTAGTGGTGCACTCCTGACATGACCAACCTGACTTGATAGTGGCCCATCGTGGCGCACTCCTAACAAGCACCCTGACATGATTTATCTTGATAACTTGATAGTGGCCGTGGCGGCGCACTCCTGACTTGACTTGACTTGACTTGCCTTGACACCGGGGGTGCTCCTGCTTGCTTGCTTGTACAATCTACTTGTCTTGTCTTGCATCATGTCTAGGACGTGACTTCCTGGGTACCACGGCCAGGGACTCGCGCTAAATTGGATTAGGCTAATGATTAGATCAAACTAGAACATGGAGAATTCCCAGTCACAGGCAATCTCGTTATCTGGGTGCTTTAATGGACTTGTAGCTTGCCGACGAGTAGAGCACATTTCCAGCACACTGTCATGTGTTGTACCCTCTAAGTCACCTAAGGGTACATTTGTCTCCCGGGCAATGTATCCACCTATAACTCTCAACCCGCGGAAGGATAATTGGATAGTCTGCAGGGCTTGGGACTGGAATTCTCACTTGCATCTTGTTAGTAATTAGGTTTGTGATAACCCTAGTTAGTTAAAGTAGTAAGCCGTAGTATTTGTTTGGCCGATTGCGAATGGATGGTGTCCAGCCTTGTCTAAGTCTTGTCTAGCCCCTGTACCTGGAACTCTTGATCATGATTGTTTTACTTATCTCTAACGATAAATGGGTAGAGACAGTGAGCTATTCAGGCGAAGGGGTACAATCCCGGTCCTTGTTTGGTTTAAGGATTGTAACCTGGCTCCCGGAATGGTTCCACGTCCCTAGTCGTTTATCGCCCTGTGTACTTTACTACTTGTACTTCTTTTATTCTAATGTTCTGATATGCTGGCTTTTGTTCTTATTTGTGGCCTCCTTTGTGGCACTTGCTCTTTCTGGGGTTTGACCCAGCTGGTTTTGTGTGGCCAGATTTTGGAGCAGCTTCCGAGGATCTACCAAGCTTCCAGCCCAATGGTGAACACTAGATGGAACCCGGGCTACGAGTGGGTTTTCCCTTTTTGTTTCACCCACTTATATGTAAATTTATTCTTTTGAGGCGTTTGCCGACGAGCACCTGTTAGCTCGATGCACATTTACTTACTGTCTGCCTACGGGCTGTAAACATGATTAACAAATCCTAGGGTTGATCATGTATGACTGAACTCTTGCTAGTCCCATCATTTTGTACGACTAGCTTCATGATCATCCCATATGTAATATTTGGGACGCCTTACATATATATTTGATGCTCTAATATCTTGTAACTCTGTTAATTGCTTGAGATTGAGACAATAGGCTTGACCTTAAGAGACTGCTGGCTTGTAGTAAACCCTCATATTTAGACAGCCGTGACCGTATAGTTGAGATGTATTCTATTTCAATATACGTAGCTGGCTATGTCTGCCCCCGCTCTCCAGTATTCTGGTTCTGGGGTGTGACAGCTAGGGAAGCGGCAAGACCAGCTAAGGCATCAGCTTCGATATTTCGGAGTCTGGGGACATGTTCGATGAAGAACCCCTCGAACGACGAGATGATGTCAATTGCTATTTGGTGATAAGGGATCATGTTTTCGTGGCGGACCTCGTATGAGCCCCGGATCTGATTGACGATTAGTTGGGAGTCGCCGTATGCTTCAAGGCATTCTACCCCCAGCTCTCTTGTAAGTTGGAGGCCAATGACCAGAGCGTTGTACTCGGCCATATTGTTAGAGTAGGGCTTTATGAGGGAATAAGCGCGGTTAATCACCAGTCCGGAAGGGGAGACCAGCACTACCCCGACTCTGACGAATACATTGCCTTTAGGTCCGGTCCTCGAAGCACCGTCGAAGAACATTCGCCATATATTATCGTGAGAGGTTGCATGCGAGTCGGCGACCTCATCTAGGATCTCTTCATATATTCTGGAGGACTCTGTGCCTGGGTGGGCTGCTAAGAAGTCCGCCAGGGCTTGACCTTTGACTGCCTTTTGCGGGACGAAGATCATATGATAAGGGGACAGCAATATTGTCCATGTCGCGAGTCGAGAGCTGAGTGCCCCTGGTTTAGTCATGAGGACCCTGAGAGGGTTGACTCGTGAGATCACATGTATCGTTTGTCCGGTGACATAGTGTCACATTTTCTGAATGGCGAACACCAGGGCGAGGCATTCCTTCTCCACAGCGGTGTATCGGTGCTCTGGCCCAATCATCATTCAGCTGAGGTAATATATGGCTTACTCATGGCCTGCGTCGTTGTTTTGTGCCAGCAGAGCCCCGAGGGAATGTTCCATTGCTCGTACATAGAGCAGAAATGGTTTTCCAAAAACCGGGGCCACGAGGACTGGAGGATTTGATAAATATTCTTTGATGCTGTCGAAAGCACGCTGATATTTTTCGTCCCATACGAATGAGACTCCTTTTTTCATTAGATGGGTGAACGGTCGGCATCGCCCGGAGAGGTTAGAGATGAATCTTCTGATGTAAGCTAGCCTCCCTTGGAGGCCGAGTTCGCGGAGATTTCTCGGGGGACCCATCTCCAGGTTTGCTTTTGTCTTCTCAGGGTCTACATGGATACCCTGGGCGGTGATGATGAAGCCCAAGAACTTCCTGCTGGATACGCCCAGGAAGGACTTTATAGGGTTCATTTTTAAATTGTGCGCTCGCATCAGGTCGAATACCATCCTCAGATCCTGCAGATGGTCTCCCTTACAGCGACTCTTGACGGCGATGTCATCAACATAGCATTCCACCGTCTTGCGTAAGTGGTCTCTGAAGATGATGCTCATGGCCCTTTGATATGTGGTGCCGGCATTCTTCAAACCAAAAGGCATGACTGTGTAACAGTATGTGCCAATCGGTGTTCGGAATGATGTATGCTTTTCATCATCAGGAGACATCTTGATTTGGATGTACCCCGAGAAGCCATCCATGAATGACATACGTTCGAAGCCGTAGGTGTTGTCAATCATAATGTCTGTGATAGGAAGGGGGAATTCATCTTTGGGGCATGCCTCGTTCAGATTGCGGAAGTCGATGTAAATTCGAATCTTCCCATTCTTCTTGAGGACAGGTACTATGTTGGCAACCCAGTCAGGATGTTGCTCCTCACGAATGAAGCCGCTGGCTATCAGTTTGTTGACTTCGGTTTCGATCGCGTCCATGATGCCTGGACGGAAGCGTCGCTGTTGTTGCTTGACCGGCTTCGCATCTGGCCGAATGTTGAGTTTGTGAAGAGCAATGTCGGGATTTAACCCTGGCATGTCTTCATAGCTCCAGGCGAACACATCAATGTATTCTCTGACAAGTTCTAACAGCGACTCCTGCTCTTCGTCTGCTAGGCTTTTACTGACAAAAATTGGTTTTGGAGAAGATTTGCTGCCGAGGTCAACTTGTATGACTTCATCTTCAGTAGGAGGTTCTCTTAGTTCGAACCATTTTCCCATTGTGCGTCCAATTGCTGGGCCCACGGTTCTAGCTCGAGGATTTCGGGGATGTCTTCGTCTTCTTCGTAAGCATCAGCGAATGCCATGTTGACTGTCATGACTTGTCTGAACACATCTCCGATGCTGGTATCCGAGTCAGAAGTTGGTGACCCGGTTGAATGTGACTGCCAGTCGCATTCTTCATCTGAACTCTCAGGGGTCGTAGTAGGCGTTACATATCCTAACCCCAATCGAGTTTTGTTATAGTAGCCCCGTGGTTTGCCCGCCGGGACTGGCGGCTTCAAAGGTAATCGTCGCCTAGTGCCGTAGTTCAAACCTAGCGTCGTCTCTAGATCATACCCCTGTTTCTGCATGAGATATTTGGATTGAGGGCTATAGAGATACAGAGGTAGTCTCCCGGCATCTGACCCGAGGTCGACTTCCTCTATAGTGAAGGGATACGGGTTGTTTGTCCGGCCGAAGATGATTGGATGGTCCCCTCCCTCGATTATTCGGTAAGCGTCTTCTACTAGAGTAAGCTGGATTGCGGTGTACACATTTGTCACCTGTGTGTGTAGGTGAGTGCCTATACCGTGTTCCATAGCATACATTGTACATAGCTTATTGAGCTCAGTGTAGTTCAAAGATAACCCTTTATTGATGAAGTAAGGTATCTTTTCTAGGGGGATTACATCATCAGCGGAGGGAACATCAGTGTGGGCAGCCACATACTTGGCTAACTCTGGTTCCTTTTCGGCTACCCCCTGTGTGAATGAAGACTGAGAGGACGTCCTAGGAAGCTTGATTGTCAGTGGTTCAGTTGATGGAGTAGAGCGTGGAGTTGTTGGCAGACTAGCGACCCCCAGTTTGGCACTTGATGTGGAGCGAGGAGTGGCCGGTTCGCTAGAAGTGTCATACCTCGCATCGGGGTGACGACCCTTCTTGGGAAGGAGTATCGTCAGTGGCCTATCAGAGGGATTGAGCTTCTCCGTTTGAGGCTGACCGACTCTCGGCAGTCTGATTGTTAGTGGCTCTGTTGAGGATCTCGGCACTTGGCCGGACCTTCGCAGCCGGATTATCATCTGCTCCTCCTGTACCGAGAGGCCGATTGCGTCTTTCCGCAGAGTGGCAGTAAGGGGTATGGACTTGCCCGGTTTGCGAGCTTGGAGGTGGATCGTCAGAGGTCCTTTCGATCCCGTAGCTGTTTCGGTACCAGCTTGTTCATTTCCTTCACCAAGGTGCCTCTTCGACTTTTCGTATAGGCAGGAGTCCGAGTAGTAAGATTCGACCCCTTTGAAGGGATCGATGTCAGTAAATTCCGTCTTCATAAAGCCGTATTTGTCGACATATTTGAAGCACTGGTGCAGCGTAGAAGGCACGATCATATAATCGTGTATCCATGGGCGCCCCAAGAGGATGTTGTAAGAAGTGTCTGCATCTATGACGTAGCAGGTGACTTCGGATTGGAGGTCACCAATTTAACACTTCAGACGAATCTTTCCAATAGGGTAGCTCCTGCCCGAATTGAAATCGCTGATGGCGGTGCTTGTAGGTGTCAGGCGATGCATTGGGATGCGGAGATGATGTAGCAGACCTTTCGGGATGATGCTTATGAAAGAGCCAGGATCTATGTGCATCCGATCCACCTTCACGTTGCCGATGTATCCCGTGTAGTATAGCGGGCGATCGTGTAGGTTGGTTTTGATGAGCATGTCCTGCGGAGTGAAGACGATGTTGGGCATTGCTCCCGTGCAGGCACTATCTTGGAGATTTACGGGTGAGTCCTCCCCGGTGAGGTTGGATTGAGCCAGATAGACATCGACATTTTGGAGTGCTTCGCTTAATGTAATTCGAACGTCCTTGGAGAGTCTTAGGAGTTCATACAGTGACAACTTGGCCGGTGTGTTAGCCAATTGTGCTAAGATGTCAAAGTTGTAGGGCCTCTCTAGCCCTTGGGCTGCCTCTTTTCGGAGGGATTTGTCGAAGCGAGTCTCCCTCGGCCTAGGCTTGTCGGTCGTCGAAGGCTGAGCCGGTCCCGGAGCATCAGTTGTAGTGGGTTGATGATTTTTAGCTGGATTATCAACCACAGGTTGGGATTGCGCTCCGGACCGCGTGACGACGGTTGTAGCTTCCTCGTTGTCTGCCGAGATTGTGTGGCAGGCCCTGACTTTTCCATTTTTCTTCTTGTCGGTGGAAGATGGTGTGGGTCGAGTCACTTCTGACACCAAGTCAGGATGGATCCACATGACCTCCCCTCGTGATGTGGTGAGGGGTACTAGACCGACAGTCTGATCTCGGGGAGGTGGAAGATTGGTAATCTCCATTGTCGCTAGAGGGACGGGGACCACCCCGTCTTGAGTCTCCGTCGGAGGGAAGCTACCGAATTGTACGGACACCATATTGGCCGCCACGGTTACCTCTTCGAAATCGATGGCCAGAGCGTTCGAATCGATGAGGTTTTGTATGTACCGTTTCAGCTGGTAGCAATCGTGTGTAGCATGATGGACATAGCGATGATAATGGTAGTACTTTGGATTCTCCATCTCTGTCGACCGCGGTTCCCGTCTTGGTGGAGGAAGCTGAATCCTGTCCCCTTGTATGAGCATGTCCAAGATGGGCTTGACGTGACCGTCTTCGAAGGAGTAAGTGATTTGCGGCCATTGTTTGTCTGCTGGCTTCGGCTCAGGTTTTTATGTTGTATCGACCACCATGGCCTGCTTTCTCTTGCTGTCCCGATTGTTAGAGGGGCTACCCCCATTATCGTTGTTGGGATGCTTGCCCTTGTTTTTTCCTTCCGAGATATGCAATCCCAGTTGACGAGCCTTCTTCAATCGTTCTTCAACGCTCGTGGCGCTGATGATGAACGTCTTCCAATCTTTGAATTGACTTTCGCCCATCCAGAGACTGATCGTTGGAAGCAGTCTCTTTTGGCAAATTTCAATTAAAGAGGAATCTGGATTTCCGGAGGGCAACTTCATGGCGGTTTGGCGGAACCGCTCAATGTAGTTCCTTGTCAGCTCCTTCTCCCCTTGGACGATGTCCATGAGGGTGGACATGGTGACGTCCTACCCTACACGTAGAATCTCTCCAAGAACAGGCGCTTAAAGCCGACGAAGGAGTGGATGCAGTTGTCTGGCAGATTGCGATACCAGTCGAAGGCGACTCCTTCCAATGCCCCAATGAATAATCGCGTGAGAATAGCATCATCATGGGGCAGATGGTCGATGGTGACCTCGAAGTAAGTGATGTACCGACTTGCTGAGGTCTTGCCATCATATGGGTTGATATTGAACGGCTTATATCTTGGTGGGAATGGAACATCCCTCCATTCAGCAGGATATGGTTGCCGTATTCTGAGATCTTGAGAGTTTTCTCGGGCGTGGAACATGGCTCGGAGCTCCTGAACCTCTCTTCTTACTTCTCGGGCCTCATCTGTCGTGGTAGGGGCCGTTATTTTGGGAGGATTATTGCCTGGGTTTGGTGCCGCTGAATTTGAATCAATATTGATCGCGGGACCCGCGCTTGTTTGGCCAGGTGTCACTTCCTGCAGAGTAGGAAGAGCCGCTTTGATCTCGTCTACAGACTTGACCAAGGCGTACAGTATAGCCTCCAAAGTGTTGATGCGTTGGCGACCGCTGGAACCACCTTGATTGCTGTCTGTCATGAATACTGTCCTTGCATGAGGAGTGATGGAAGGAGCGATGGAGGATGTGCCCTCCGAGTCATACCCATGCACCGAGAAGTCATCGGGGTAGGTGGCAATGTCCTCTTCGGGTTCGGACTCGGAGGGAACAGTACCCCCAGCCTCAGAGCTTGCTTCGTCTTGAGAGTCATGGATGTCCTCGGGGACATCAACGTCTGTTGTACCTGATGGGAGAGTTGTTTCCCTGGGCTCGTCTCCTTGAAACATCGGATTATTGTGGATGTTCGGAGGAGTGCTACCCCCAGTTCCCCCGACCCCCAGCGATGTGGATGATGAATCTCCCATTGCAGTAGATTTCGTCTTTGAACGGGTGTGTTGGAATACTCCGGTGGAGGACAGCCGTTTAGACGACAGTTTCTTAGCTGTAGTGGTTGATATCTTGGGGCTGGAGATGCTTGTCTTCTTTCCTCTCCCCTCGGCGGGGACTTTCTGAGTGGAATTGCAGGAGACAATAGGAGGTGCTTCGTCCTCCGAGCTCGGATGCTGTAGTCTTTGGAAGACGGAAGGCCGGTCTTCTGTCACTGCCGTATTGTTGCAACAGTAGTTGACGATGATCTGGGTGCAGTGACGTCCGTGTGAGGACTCTTTGTACGCCACGGCCCCTTCTCTTTCCTTGCGTTTGTGGAGGATAGCCTCACGCAGGTCAGAGGAACCACTCTGTCCATTCGCCGCCGGGGGCTGGGTTCGAGTAGTTCTGTACAACTTCCCATCAGAGTCCTGCATGATAATCAGCGGGATACCCCGATGGTCAGAGGTTGGGGCAGCTGACTGGACTTGGTGAGCCCGCGCTGCCCTAGACTTCCTCCTTTTAGCACTTGCGGGTGCGTAATAGGAGGAGTCCAAGTTGAATACCACAGAGTCTGGCTTATCACCCAGAGAACCATCAGGGTCAGGACCGCATAAGAGACGGTCGAACACTGATCGAGAGAAGCGTGGAACAGACGCTATGCGGCTAGAATTAGGTACCGTATAGGCTGTCTGCATGCGGTTGTCTTCTGCTGTTGGATGAGTTGTTCTTGTGCGACTGGGAGCCACGACCGTACAGGATGGCCGCATGCGGTCGGCAACTGTGGCCGCATGGGTTTTCTGCAAGCGATTGACTTCCATAGCCGCATGAGTTTCATCCATGTGGTTGGCGACTGTAGCCGCATAAGCTATGCGGCTGACAGATGTGGCCGCATGAGTTTTCTTCATGCAGCTGGAGGATGTAGCCCCATGAGCTTTCTCCCTGCGGGTAATACCCTTATGCGGCTCGGATCGCATAGAGTTCCTCTTTGCCCCTGCAAGTCTAGCATCATAGTGTTTTCTTCTGCCGGACTTGGGGACAGCAGAGTTGTCTACGGTCTGAAGTGGGGCCGCAGGAGAGTCTTTCTCGCCGTCTTGAGCAACAGAGGGCATCCCATCGTGGGCTTGGGGAGGAGCAAATGTTTTTGGCCTCCACTCTTTGTGAGCCTTCGTCCCGCGGGTGCGCTTCTGGACGGGGCCAGCGCTTCCTTCGGAGAGCATCTCTTCAAACGCCTGTTGGTCGAAGTGGACGACCATCTTTTATTGCATGGAGCCAAGTTTGGCTGCATCCGACTGCGTCACCAACTCCTCAGCCATGGAGAAGTTTGTCCCCAGCAGAGTCGCCATCGTGTTTGCCATGAAATATAAAAGAACAGAACAATTATCGGAGGACCGGACTTTTACTTCACGTTACAAACTCGCTTGTACAAAGAAAGCCTAGGGACAAAAACCTAGGTACAGCAGTCTAAGTACAATTGTTTATTTTAGATTCTGGGGGGTGACGATAGAGGCTCGGGAAGGCGACGGCAGCCCTGCCTTACTCCTTGGACGATCGGTATGCAGCCTTGGCTCCTGTGAAGAGATGGTTGGCGTTGATGAAGAAATGCTCTTCTTGCTCTCCCTCTATTACTCTTCTGGCTTCTCTCTCTCTCTCTGTGTATTTTCTCTCTGATTATTGGGGGAGCCTCTCTGTATGGGCGTATCTCTCTCTGACCGTATATATATTTTATAAGGGAATGGCACCTTGCTATTTATAATAGTGGAATGTCCTCATTAGGGTTGCCAATGATTGCCTCTTGGAGATGGCGGCGGCCTGTGGATTGGTCAATCTAGGCCGTTCGCTTTTGATTGTGACGAATCCGAGCCATTGAGTGTAGATTACACCAAATCCCATCAGCAATTAATGCGGATTGGAATAAATCTTCCTTATAATGATCTTCTGATGTCTGCGAATAAATTAGATTTATTCTCCTGCCACGTGTCCCAGATTTTTGGGATTTGACCCAATATTTGATTGCAATAAATCTGAGGAATTGATCGGCTTAGGACACGTGTCCTAGGAGCCATTGGGGGGATCTGAACCGCATGACGAGTGAGCCACATATGATTTTGGGCCGCATATGGTTAGGGCCACGTGTCAGGGCTGCCTGGGTAGTGGCCCTCTCATGGAGGTGATCATTGCGAGCCGCATAGGGATACATCCGCCTGAGCCGCATGGAAATGGTCCTCTTGAACCGCATAAGAAGTCTTTGCTCGAGCCGCATGAGGCTGTCTCGGCCTGAGACGCATAGGACGGCTTTCTTCTGAGCCGCATGAGAAGTCTTTGCTCGAGCCGCATACGAACGCCCACGTGGCAAGGCCACGTGGCATTTTTATGGCTCTCGGAGGATTTGTGTCAGAGATCTCATTTCTCTTTCCTAGAAGTCTGTCATTATGACAGAGTCATTATTACTTCTTTTTGTGTCAGGGCTGTCACTTTTTTTAGAGTTGTCAGCTGTCAAACAATTAATGCGAGAGGGCAGAGGAGAGGGCTGTCCCGCCACGTGTCTTCTGAGCCGCATGGGATGTCTTGGGCCGCATAGTCCCTTATGCCGCATGACTCTCTGAGCCGCATGGGCTTTCTGAGCCGCATGGGGTTCTTTGGCCGCATGGGTTATTTTCTTTAATATTTTCTATGCTTTTACACTAATGTTAATTCTTTCTGTCATTATTGTGGTATGAATGGACATATTTCTAATCATTGTCAGATTAGAAAACTTATTGATATGAACTTGTGCAAATGGGTTCCCAAAGCTAACAAATGTGGATCCAAGTATTGGATACCAAAGTCTTTACCTAATATTACAGGTGAAGCTTCTCATATCAAATAGAACCAGGGAACATATTGGTGATTGTAAAGCTACAAAGGTCATCTTCTATGCAATTGTACCAACATAAGCGTGGTCAATAGAACCACTTCGGTAACATGCTTTCTAAATAGTTCTTAATATCTAGCATGTTCTTTTTGATGTCTTGCTACTACCTCTCATTTATATCTTTTTTAAGTGTTTATTATTTTTGAATCAATGTGAGACATAATCCTAGCTTGACTAGCTTTTTAACTTAATTGCTTAGTTCACACTATATAGTGTTTATTTTCTATTATTGTGACATATTTGTATATGTATGCTATTTACTGTTAATCCTTATTCTTGAAGCATACATAGAAGCTTAATTTTATTTTGGTGAATATGTTTTGACTCTTCGTCTTTAATATTTTTTTATGGTCACTTCTTACCTATTTGTCTTTAACATGTCATATTTACTTTGATCAGTATTTTGTGAGTATGTATGTTTAGCACAAGTCTTCTATTTACTTGAAAAGTATATACATATATTTTTATGTTAACCTTGTGCTTGCATAATATATTCACTATTGATTCTCATATTTTATTTTGATTAAGTTCTTATGAATCAATTAAATCTTTGTCTGACAAAGTTTATTTATGCATGTTTCTGATCATGTGATAATTTTTTTTGCTTATTAATGATACATGAATAATGCATTATCATTCATATATTGCTGATATGTTTCTTATATTTTTGTATAAATATCTTTATAGGATATATGAGTTAAGTTCAAGTTCTATATTATGTTATTTTGAAAAGTAGGTTCAAACTTGTACTTATCTCATATTGATTACTTTGAACAATTTTTTATGTTCTTATCTTTATTAGCTTCTCCCTCAAAGCCTCTTTTGATGATGTATGTTTTTCTTGGCTTTTCGGTTGACATTTTAGATACATGACTCTTATTAATATTTTTTTCATGTCTTGACCTTGAAAAACCATTCCTTCGGTATTTACTTTTAGGGATTCTGGATTTCGACGATGTTCGATGATACTGCATATATTCCTTTGAATCTAAGTTCTTAAGAGTAGAAATTATTGTGGGAACAAGCCAAAAGGGTCCTTCTGTCATACAGGTGTAAATAGCCTGAAGCGACACGGTGCACTAGTCTTCGGACTACCACTAGCTGGGAACCGGCCCCTACAGCTAACCCAAAGTGATCAATACTTTATAGACTTAAGATTTATTAAGGTATACTTGCAACTATTATCTAGTTCTGGATCCAAGGTGCTGTCAAATCTCCTAGATTCCAGAATACATCAACTTATCTAGGTTCTATATTTTGATTTACAAATGTTTTATATTTTATTGTTACCCAATAATTTTGTAGCACATATAGATAAATGTAATTCATACATCTTATACCATATGCTACATTGTTCTAAGATTTTTAAGTCCATAGAATATAATTTATTTCATATTGCACTAATTCTTTTTAAATCCTCGGTTATTAAAGAAGAGTTTTATTTTGGGTACAAGCCTACAAAGGGTCTGTCTGTCACCACGACTACGGTCGAAGCGAAGCGGTACTTAAGTGTTCCCCGGTGAACCTCCGTTAGCTGGGACAGTACCCCTACAGCTAACCCAAGATTGATCAATGCTTTATAAACTAAAGATTTATTGAGATCTAGTTGCAATTGTTATTTGGTGGATTTTGAATTTTAGATTTCATGGGTAATATTCTCTCTTTATATTTTCACAAAAGATGGCATATGTTGATCTATCTTGTCTCTATATCATAAATCAATTTATGTCATCTTTTGACTTATACGATTATTCATCATGTAATTTAAAATATCTTTTGATTGTTTTATTTTAAATGTTCATTTAATGGATATTTCTTCTTTTGTCTAAAGATGATTGTTTTTCGTATTCGTGACTACTCATTGAATATTATGGTATTGTGATTTCATCTTTAGCTTGTGTAATATTCGTAATATTAATGATTTTGAGCTTTATATTATTATCTTCTTATTCAAATTACTTACTGTCTATAACAGTAATTCTTTGCGGAGAGAAGTCATGCAAATTGAATCTCTCTCTCAAAGCGTTTCTTTTCTTTAACCCTACGGTTGTCAGTGAACACCGTGCTAAGGCTTTAAAAGGGAAGAAATGAACTTTGATAAGAAGACCTAATATTTTTGAATTAATTTCCTACTTCCGAAAATATGTCTCTGAATTTTATTTTAAAATTTTGTCAATATTTTTTTTTGGATATAGCCATGTAAAGGTGGAGCAGTTAATTGTTTCAAATTAATTATCCCCTTGACATGCCATATATCTAGAATACACTTTTCTTTGGACATATATCTAGTTATGTTTATTTGTTCAAATGAATTTATTTATGATTTATGGATTCTTTTTATTGAAATTATTTTCGTGATTCGAATCGTCAGCTTTCAGTCTGAGGACTAAATGGACACTTTCGAACTTTTACTAAGACAATTTTTCGTAATAAATTTCATATTTTTTTGAAAAGTTTTTTTGATTTCTTTTTGATTTATTGAATCTGTCCAACATTCAAAATTTATTAGTAAAGACAGTTTTTAAAAATCTTTTAATATCTTGAAATATTTCTTTTATATATATATTGGAGATACATATTTTGTTTCTTCATCTTTCAGAGTTTATTTTTTGGATATTTCTTTTTCTTGCCCAAAGATGATATTTGTTTTGGAACTTTATATGCATTTGATCAAAGGAAAGAAAAGATGCATATCTTGGATATCCCTTAGATCTTGTGATTATTTATTTTATCTATTTTATGCATATAAATTCTTTTTGAACTATATACACATATTTTAAGGGAGAGCAAATTAATTGTTTCAATTATTTTATGCCCTTAATATGTGGTATAGCTAGTTCATCATGGGCATATTTTTTTTAACTAACATATCTTGTTGAGTTGTTCATGATATTTGGATTTGTATTAGATGAGAGAATATATGATTATTATTATTTATTTTTAATTCTCTCATTCAAATTTTTAGAAGTTATCTTGCCAAATATATATTTAATTATCCTTATTTAATTAAGTTTAAAATTACTTTTGGCATTTTTATTGAGATTTTATCTCAAAGTTCATGATTATCTATATTTAGACCGGTTATACTTTGTGGGGGAGCATTCAAGTCGACTGGATTTCTCCTTCTCAAGTATTTTGTCTTCATTACCTTCATATTTATCTGATGGATATATATATCATGCTAAGGTAATTGAATTCAAATGCATGAACTTTGGTATAAATTTTTGTATAGATTCTAGTATACTTATTTTGATTCCTTTTCGATGATTATACTCTTTATGGAATTGATTCACTAATTTGTATGGGCAAATTATGAATCATATTTTTTGTGATCATTGTTAAAAGTCTCATTATTTTTTTTTTATTTGGTATATACTAGATCTGTGAATTGCTATTTCTCATGATTTATTTATGACCAATGATTGATTCCTGCTATATTGATAGATTTTTTTTTTGAATGACATTCAAAACATATTTCATTTTTGGATTTCTAGTTGGTAAAATATGTATTACTTGATTTCAGTGTTCTTTGTTAAAGTTCAACCAACTATGTTGTGTTTTGACAAGTTTTTATTCTTTAGTTATGCATTTTATGTAATTTTCTACAAACTTGTCGTTACACTGTTCTCCCAATCCTTGATCATTATTATTTTTGCTTTCCTTCTTTACTTCTTTTTGAGTTCATTTTAGCTCTACTTACGTCTAATTACGGGGGAGCTTATTTTTGATTATGTCAAAGGGGGAGAAATAAAGTATAAGTCAGCACACAATATTCTAGTATTATGTGTTTATTAGTGATACATGCATCTATTGTATATATATTAAACTTAAAAAATTTGCCATAATCAAAAAGGGAGAGATTATTAGCCCAATAATTATATCATGTTTTTGAATATGGTTAATCAATTAAGTTTAATATAATGACATCACTAATATTCATGTAATCACTATCATGTTGCTACTTAAATTTAGCATTGTCCTAATATTAGCATTGTCCTAATGTTCTATATCAATATTGCTATGCTTGTATCATATTATTTTGTTTGTCTAACATGTATTTGTAGACATGCAATAAGCATGATTAAGCTTTGTCAAACTAGGACATATGCAATGGAGAATTAATGATGGGCCAAAGACGGTATTACACAAGAAGATTTCTCTGAACCACCTAACGACCTATCTGGGGCCTCGCATCGGGGGTTCCGCTGCCCGATCAGCGGACAGGGGTCGAGGGGACAGCGCCTCCCGAAAGGTATTCAGATTTTCAGATCTGTTTATCTTTGGACCACTGCCGTCAAGGAAAAAGGCGTCTTTAAGTCTGCTCAAATATTTGAAGAAAGGCGTCATCAAAGGGCTCTTGGTTTTCCTATTTTATCAATATATTTTTCATATTTATTGAGTCTAGGAATACGATGTACACTGCATCGTACTGGCAAATAGGCTACCCAAGAAACGTTTTCAAAATACCCTTTCATTTTGAAAATAAGCCCACTTACAAAAGCCCAAACTACTTCCTAACTGTTTGACTTTTCAAAAAGCCCAAAAACCAGTTTGTAAAAACCTAACAGAACCCTAGCAGAACTCGGCCCGAATTCGGCCAGAGTTCGGCCAGAGTTCGGTTAGTGAACGTTGCTCTTTGAACTTGGTCTTCCTGCAGTTACGGATCCCAACGAGAATTTCTCATAGAGTTCTGCCCAAATTCTGCCCGAATTCTGTCAGAATTATGCCTTTGGAAAAACTATAAATAGAGAAGGATTTCGATCATTTTAACTCACTCATTCACTTTCATATCTCTTCTCTATAATCCTACTACTTCTTCCAAAGTGTTCTGAGCTTTCATTTTCAAATCCCAAGCCAGTTACAATCCTCTCGTCAATTTGCCAGTACGGTACGGTCTAGAAGTTTTAGAGTGATTGTAATCAGAGGCTTGATTGAAGGTACACACTTCACAATTGAAGTTGGTCGAGTAATTCGGATCAAAGCTTGCGTTGTAGAAGTTGCAAGAACTTCGGATGTCAAGTTGTGGTGATTTTCCATAGTGGATTCAACTGGAAGCTAGAGTTCTTCCGACTGGACTAGTCCTCACAAGAGGAAAACCAGTATACATCCTTGTGTTTGCGTTTGCTTTCTACTCTCTACTTTTTATTTACATATCTGTGATATATTATCTGTGATATTGTTACTAACATTTTTAAATAGTTAATTTCCGCTGCCTACTCTATTCACCCCCCTCTAGAGGATTACGCTTTACAACTCGTTCCTACAATCGGTCCTACACCTCCGGTCACGCAGGGGGTAGCTGAAGAGGCAGAACTCACGAAGTATCTTGTTGCAAAGGTGGATAGTCCCTCTCCTGATAATATAATCCCTGTAGACATAATTTCTTATTTCATAAATAAGAGGCTGCCATTGAACTATCCTGAGTGTAATAAACTTAATCTGATGTATACTATGGAACACGGTCGGGACATCAACCTGCACACACAGGTGACAATCGTCCATATCGCAAACCGACTTGCTTCCATTTAAGGTAACTACTTCTTAGTCCCAGACAGAAGAGAAGGGGATCACACAATCATCTTTGGTCGAAAAGAAGGTCATCAACCCTTCATGCCTCAAGAGTTTAATCTTGAACCCGATATTGGCAGATTACTACTCTGCCTATATAGTCCATAAGCCAAGTACTTCATGCAAAAGTAGGGGTAAGACATGGAGGCTACCCCAGATCTGAATTATGACACCGGTCGGCGATCCCTTCTGCAGTTGTCAACTCCGTCTGGGAAACCTCGGGATTATTATGGCAAGTCCAAATGCGGCCTCGGTTATGTTACACCAGCAACAACGCCCGAGAGCTTCGATGAGGAATACGAGTGGCATTATCACTCATTCGAATCACCTACATACGATTCCGATGATAGTATTGGAGATATATTCAGATCGACATTATCTGTCAACATGGCATCCGCTGACATTGAAGAGGAAGACGAAGATCTACTCGAACTTCTTGAATTAGAGCCATGGGTCCAGCAACTGGATACACAATAGGAGGAGCGCTTTGAACTACGTGACCCTTCTACTGAAGATGAGGTCATGCAAGTTGACCTCAGTGATGAATCCTCTCCAAAGACAATCTTTGTCTGTAAAAGCCTGACGGACGGCGAGCGGGAGTCGTTATTGCAACTCGTCCGAGAATATATCGACATTTTTGCCTGGAGCTATAAAGACATGCCAGGACTAAACCCCAAGATCGTACTTTATAAGCTCAATATTCATCTGGACGCAAAACCAGTCAAACAACAGCAATAACGGTTCCATCCAGACATCATAAACTCTATTAAAGCAGAAGTAAATAAGCTTATAGCTAGCGGTTTCATCCGCGAGGAGCTGCACCCAGACTGGATAGCTAATATAGTACCAGTTGTCAAAAAAAATAAAAAGATCTGAATCTGTATCGACTTTCGCAATCTGAATACGACATGTCCTAAGGATGAATTCCCTCTTCCCATCACCGACATAATGATCGATAATACATATGGCTTCGAGCACATGTATTTTATGGATAGCTTTTCAGGATACAATCAAATCAAAATGTCTCTTGACGATGAGAAGCATACGTCATTCCAAACACCGATCGGTGTGTATTATTACACAGTCATGCCTTTCGGCCTGAAGAACGTTGGTGCTACATATCAACGAGTTATGAGCATGATCTTCAGAGATCACTTGCACAAGACGGTGGAGTGTTACGTTGACGACGTCGCCGTTAAAAGCCGCTCCAAAGATGACCACTTACATGATTTGAGGACATTTTTCGACCTTATGCGAGCGCACAATCTGAAGATTAATCCCACCAAGTCCTTCCTGGGTGTGTCCAGCAGAAATTTCTTAGGCTTTGTCATTACTTCGTGGGGCATTCACATAGACCCCGATACGACAAAGGTAATCCTGGAGATGAGTCCACCGAGGAACCTCCGTGAACTCCGTGGCCTTCAGGAAAGATTAGCCTACACCAGGAGGTTCATATCTAACCTCTCAGGAAGATGTCAACCCTTCAAACAACTCACGAAGAAAGGCGTCTCTTTCATATGGAATGAGTAATGTCAATGTGCCTTTGATGACATTAAGGAATACCTGTCGAATTCGCCAGTTCTGGTAGCCCCGGTCGCCGAAAAGCCCTTCCTGCTCTATATATGGGAAATAGAACACTCCCTTGGCGTCTTGCTAGCACAGAACAATGATGCGAGACAGAGCAAGACATTTACGATCTCAGCCAAATAATAGTGGGGCCAGAGTATAGGTACATCGCAGTGGAGAAGGAATGCCTTGCCTTAGTGTTCGCCATTCAGAAAATACGAACTATGTGTCAGGACAGACCATCCATTTTGTCTCACGAGTTAATCCCCTTAGGGTTATCATGACCAAGCCAGGCACACTTAGTGTTCGTCTAGCCACATGGGCGATACAGTTATCCCCCTATGACATAGTCTTCGTTCCGCAGAAGGCTGTCAAATGTCAAGCCTTGGCAGACTTTCTAGCAGTCCATCCAGGCTCAAAATCAGCCAGAATCTATGATAAAATCCCAGACGAAGTCGTTAACTCAAACATGACTTTGCATGATGACATTTAGCGAATGTTCTTTGACGGTGCTTCAAAAATAGGGCCACAAGGTGATATCGTTGCTGGAGTCGGGGTAGTATTAATTTCTCTCTCTTGGTTGGTAGTCAATCGGGCATATTCTCTCACAGAGTCTTATTCAAACAATATAGCCGAATATAATGCTCTGGTCATCGAACTTCGACTCGCAAAAGAGGTAGGGATCAAATACCTGGAAGCGTATGGCGACTCACAACTAATTGTTAATCAAATCCGAGGTTCATAACTCGGACATGATTCCCTATCATCAGACAACAATTTCTATCATTGCAACCTTGGAGAGGTTCTTTATAGAGCATATTCCTAGGCTCCAGAATATTGAAGCCGATGCCCTAGCAGGCCTCGTCGCTTCTTTGGCGGTTCCAAATTATGCTCATCATCTAGTCGACGTGATAGGTGTGAAATCCCTAAATTTCTACTATACTTTTTATAAATTGGATACCGAATTTTTTTATTTTATTTTGTATATTGTACGTCGCGTAGTTGAATTGTACGTCGCACGAAAATCTTTATTTTTCATAATTGCTCGACGAGTGCAAATATGTGCGAGGGTACATATTTTAGAAAAATATTTTTTCTACTTCTTTATATAGTTTCAAAATAATATATATAATAACTATTTTAGCTATCGTACTAAAATTTCAAGCTCATTAATTTATTTATTTTATTTATACAAAGCCTTTTGTTTATAACAATTATTGATAATATTTTTCGTGCATACATATTTATTTCATAAATATTTTATTAGTTTATTTTAAATAATAAGGTAATTTTTGAAATTATTATTATATGTATTTTTAGAAAATATATTTTTGATATTTTGTGGCAATTTAAATCTTTGATTGAATTTTATGGAATTGATTTAAATAGTTTAAATTTAAAGAGAGAATTTATATTTAAGTTTAGATTACCTAGATTTAAATTGGAATTTAATTTGGATTTAGATTGATTGTATTAATTTAAATTAATATATTGAATTATCTAAATTGGGTTTAAACTACTCCTAATCTTTATCCAATTGGGAATTCCCACATCCTATAAATAGGCAGGTACTCCTCCAATTCATTATTCATCCACAAAAATTTTCACCACAAATCTACGTGCATCGTGTCTGTGTCCATCCAAATTCTTACTCCATATTTTATATATAAATTATCGTCTCTTCCATGTCGGACACCCCCCGACAAAATCAAATTCCTAATCTAAACCTATTCTAACCATGTCCAGCCCCATCCTGGCCGAATCCCCATCATCCCATCACCACATCTTCTCTGCTGCCCCCGATTCCCTGCTGTCCTGGCCATTGCCACTACCCACGGCCGCTCCCAGCCACCACCGGACATTTCCCCTATGCCCGACCATAGGACAGCACCCCATCGGCCAACGCCTCCATCATCATCAGCCCGAATCACCCACCGACACCACCAGTCGCCTTCACCCAAAACTTTACCACTACCTCCTGAGATAACCACCCATCCCCCGTCCACGACCACCGTCGATCCCGTGCCACCAGTGTGACCGGTCGCCACGACTTCACAACAAACCCCTCACCGACCCCTGTCTTCCCGAATCAACCCCGGCCAACCGCCGGAACATCACCACCATTACCACCATAAAACGAAAAAGAAGTATAAAACTGCCACCACTTACCCGACCTCGTTGCCGCCTAGTCGCGCCTCCTCTGGCTGCCGGCGTGCCCTAGTCGCCGCACATGCGCAGATCCTCCGCCGACCTCCACTTCTGGAACCACGCCCGCGTGCCGACCTGACCCTCGACGAACCCCCGCCTGCGACCGCCACCGCCGGCGTAAGCGCCCGCCTCGAACTCCACCTTGCCAGCGCATGCCGCCGATCTCCTCCGCCCGCGCCAACCCGTCCGTCGACCCGTACCCCCTTTTTCCTCCGCCGGACCACCAACGTCCGCCGGCGCACACTCCATCCGCCGCTCACCGCCCTCGCAGCGCCGTCGGCGTAGACCTCACCGCCGTGCGACCTCTCCTCCAGCCGTCTGCCAGACCCCGATCCCACTCCTTCCCGTTCCTTCTGCTCTCCTCCGCCTTCCTTCTCCCCTTCCGTCGCTGCGCTCATCCACCGCGCGCCGCCGGCCAATCTCTCTCCACCTCTCTCTCTCCTCCCTCTTCGTTTCCTCTACTTTCCCTTCTTCTCTTCCTCTACTTCTTATTTTTATTAACTGTTGAGAACAATGAGAGTTCCTCTAATGTATTATTATTATTACTATCTTAATTTATTTTATTTTGTTATTTGTTTCTTAACTTTAGTATCTACTATTTAGTGTTACCTTGGTATACAATAACATAGTGTTAATATGTAATAATATTGTACTGTGTAGATATGTTGATATAAGCATTGATTAATATTATATTATAAGATATGGTATATGATAACAATATGTATGTACACTAGTATACATTTTAGTCAATAATTTTATTATTTTATTCTTGGTATTTAGTTACTAATATTGGCATTAATATTTCCAAACTATTTAGTAACAAAATACGTATTAGTGTTGACACAAAATCACAGCCAACCAAATATTGATAGAATTGACTACATGATACTTATGATAATTCAATACGACACATGAAGACTACATCCAGTACAAGTCAGACGACAGCTCGGATTTGCAATACAAGATATTTTTTTAGTCTGTATTTTACAATTTTATTGAGTCTAGACTTATATAAACTGAGCTGTGCTGAGCATCTGAGACTTAACCTATATCCAAAATCAAAATCAAATAGCTCTACACATATCCAAATAAGCCAATTGGACCAATGACCCATTCTGTGCTCTGGAGACAGAGTTCGGGCCGAACTCTGCCTCCACACAGAGTTCGGGCCAAACTCTGCCTCCTAAAAATCAGCATCCTAATTTTTAGGGTTGGCTGGTTGCAAGTTGTCTAACGGCCAATTTTTTGAAAATTCTAACCAGAATTCTGGCCGAATTCTGCCTACCTGGTATCCTATAAATAGGCCATAAATTCTCTCATTTTCAATCATCCAATCTTCTCTTCTCTTCTCTCTAAAGCTCTATACAAGCCATACCCTTCTTCATCTACTAGCCAGAAGCTCACTAAGCCTCAAGTGCTCAGTACTTTTCAGTTAGGAGTTCGTGCAAGAGTTCAAGAAGTCACTTGGAAAATTCCAAGCATCGCCACTGCGATCTTTGTAAGAAGTTGACATGCTCTTCTGAAGAAAAGGCACGGGGTGTAACTACTATTTCACAAATAGTGGATTTAATCCTGAGCTAGAGTTCTCAGGCCTGGACTAGTCCTCCACGAGGGAAACCAGGTTAAAAATTGGCTGTGTTTGCGTATGCTTTCTTGCTCCATATTTATTTCCGCATTTATTCTGATTACTTTCAGCTTGTGAAAGAGTAATTTTAATTGGCTATTATCGTTATAAACTTTATTCAACCCCCTCTAGAGTTGCCATCTGTTCTTCAATTGGTGTCAGAGCTCTGTTCTCTCAACAAGGACTAACATCCTAGAGCTGATCCATGGCAATCACACAATCCATGATTTCCAATCACGGTGAAGGGCAGTCCACTCTAGGCCTCCCCTATTTGTTGGAACTAACTACACCTATTAGAAAACAAGGATGAGCTTTTATCTCAAGTCATTAGACTTCGACCTGTGGACCATCGTCACCGATGGTTACAAAAAGCCCTCCAGGATAGTTGTCAATGGTGATCTCGTTAAGAAACCACATGACAAATATTCTGACGAGGAGAAAAAATAGACAAATCTGGACGCGAGAGCTATTAATGCTTTATTTTGTGCTATAGATAGGAATGAGTTTAACAGGGTCTCAACATGCACCACCTGTCACGAAGTACGGAGACTTCTAGAAGTGATGCATGAAGGAACCTCCCAAGTCAAGGAATCGAAGATAAGTCGTCTCACTCAAGAATATGAGGCTTTCAAGATGAAGCCAAATGAGATGGTCATGCAAATGTTCACAAGATTCCTCGACATCATCAATACCCTATCTTTGCTCGGCAAACAATATACAAATCACGAGAAGATTCGCAAGCTACTTAGGGGGCTACCAAAGATTTGGAACCCTAAGGTGACAGCCATCATAGAAGGAAATGATCTCACAACTATGTCCATGGAGACTTTGATAAGAAAGCTGATGACTCATGAGCTTGACCTCAAAGACTTCAAAGAGCCTGCTCCTAAGGCTAAGGAGATCGCCTTCAAAGCTCAACGACGAAGGGCTGACCCCGAAGAGACGGATGACGATAATTCGGAAGGTGATGATGAAACTCTCCTTGTCCGCAACTTCAAGAAGTTCCTTCGCTTTAACCAAAGAAAGAAGGAACCACAAGAAGATGACGAAGAAGAGCCAACATGCTACGGTTGCAAGAATACTAGACACATCCGAAAAGACTGTCCATTCTTAAAGAAGAGCAATCGTTATGAGAAACCATACAAGAAGGCCTCCTCAAAGAAATATGCCAACACAAGCATTTGGCATGAAAGCGAAGCTAGTGACTCCGAGGAAGAAAAGGACTCTCCTCAAGACACTGCAAACGTGTGTCTAATGGCAACGTCCGACAAGGTATCAAACGAAACTCTTGATGATTTCACTTTTGATGAACTTGGCGATGCTTTCACCGATTTACTTGATGATCACAAGAAAGTCATTGGTAAATATAAACATGCCAAGGAAAAGATCAAAAGTCATGAAGTCGAAATTCAAAGACTCTATTTATTGCTTGATAACAGTAGAGACACTTCACCCACGGAAGTCACAAATGAGGTGTTTAAGCTTAGATTAAGCCTACATGATGCCGAAGCTCGTATTGAACAACAACCACAAGAAATCACAGCCCTCAACACGAAGCTTGTTGAAGAAAAGTGTAGACACAAGATTTCTATTACTAAGATATATGGATTGAATGCTAAGGTAAATGAACTGCAGGCTATCTCTAAGAAATTAGAGATTAGATTGGGAAAACAGGTTGTTCAACCTCAAACCCAATCACATGAGACACACACAAAGTACAACACTTCTCATACTAGTCAAACACGTCATACATCTGCAGCATGCAATCATGCTTTTATGTACACCAACTTTCATAAAGCAAAAAAACCACATGCACGTAGAAATAATTTTCACTCTAATATGACACATAATCACCTTGCTACACATAGATACAATCATCACTATGTTGCACATAAACAAAATCACCATCATACTGCTTATGGTTATAAACATCATCCTGCAGCCACATATAGCCATCATCATACTCCACATAGACATCATCACCATGCTACTCCATACCGCTCTACATATAGACATCATTATCATGCTCCTAACATAAATAGGAATGCTATTTGTACTTATTGTGGATTATATGGACACATTTCACCACAATGTAGAGTTAGAAGATTAGTAGATAGAAACATATATGCATGGTTTCTGAAAACTAACTTTTCAGGACCCTCAAGAACTTGGGTACCAAAGGTCACATCTACTCTTGATGTAGGTGGACCTTCCTTCCTCAACTAAGAGTAAGTGGATTCTCGATAGTGGATGCTCGCGGCATATGACTGGAGACGTAAATCTTTTCGCATCACTATCGATGAAGAGAGAAGGATATGTATCCTTCGGCAACAACCTAAAAGGGTATATTATAGGTAATGGCATTATTGGTCATCCTCCCTCTTCCATAATAAAGGATGTCTGCCTAGTGACTGAGTTAAAGCATAACCTGCTCAGCATTAGTCATCTTGCTGACCATGGATGTGACATTAACTTTGGACAAGATAAATACTTTATTTATGATAGGTCAACGGGAGACATTGCTTTTGAAGGGATAAGAGAGGATAATATCTATATTTTCTATCTGTCTAGAGATACTAACAATGCAGGTAGATGTCTATATGTTCATAAGGATAAAAGATTACTGTGACACCAGCGTCTTGGTCATGCCAACATGGATACTATATCCAGGCTATCGACTAAGAAGCTAGTTAGAGGCTTGCCCGACATCACATTCAAAAAGGACACTGTATGTGCTGAATGTGAATTGAATAAGGCAACCAAGTCTTTATTTCATTCCATAAACTCTGTAAGCACTACTAGACCCTTGCAATTACTCCATATGGATTTATTTGGCCCTAGTAGAGTAGCCAGTCTTGGTGGAAAACTCTACGCTTTTGTTATAGTTGATGACTTTTCTAGATTTACATGGGTTTTCTTTCTTACAAATAAAAGTGATACTATTTCAGTTTTCAAGATTTTTGTTAAGAAAGTTCAAAACGAAAAAGGCTACATGATTACTCGAATCCGAAGTGATCATAGAGGCGAATTCAAAAATACTGATTTTGAAAAGTTTTATGACTCTAATGGTTTTGATCATGAGTTTTCTTGTCCAAGAACTCCTCAACAAAATGGTGTTGTGGAGCTGAAGAATATGACTCTTGGCGATATGGCTAGAGTCATGTTGAACAAGTTCTCACTTCCGAAATACTTTTGGGCTGAAGCTGTCAATACAGCATGCCATATTTTAAATAGGGTACGTATTCGTCCTATTACGAAGAAAACACCCTATGAGCTTTGGTTTGGAAGAATCCCAAATGTTTCTTATTTTAGAGTTTTTGGTTATATATATTTTATCCTTAACACCAAAGACAACTTAGGCAAATTTGATGCCAAAGCTGACGATGGTATTTTCCTTTGCTATGCTACCAAAAGCAAGGGATATAGAGTGTTTAACAAATGCTCATTAATTATGGAAGAGTCTACAAATGTGACTTTTGATGAAGATAATAGTGCAACAGCTACTCTTGATGATGATGTTGAGCCATCAACTTCTACTCCAATGAATACTACCACCGAAACCAATTCTCTGGAGGGCTTGCCAAAGAAATTCTCTTTCAAACCGTCACATCCATAAGATTTGGTAATAGGTGAGGTTTCACATGGAGTAACTACTAGATCATCATTAAGAGACTCTATTGCTAGCACTGCCTTTATTTCACAAATTGAGCCGAAAAATACTTTAGAAGCTTTTAATGGTGAATTTTGGATTTCTGCCATGCAAGAGGAACTCAACCAATTCGAGAGGAGCCATGTATGGGAACTCGTTCCTAGTACAGCAAATCACGCAATTATTGGTACTAAATGGATTTTTAGAAACAAAGTAAATGAAGATGGTTCAGTTACACGCAACAAAGCTCATCTAGTAGCCCAAGGAAGGTATCGACTACGATGAGACGTATGCCCCTGTTGCGAGATTGTAATCCATTCGGATGCTTTGTGCATTTGCTAATTTTTAAAATTTTAAATTATTTCAAATGGATGTTAAAAGTGCTTTCTTGAATGGATTTATTTAGGAGGAAGTTTATGTAAAACAACCCCCTGGTTTTGAAAATCACAAATTTTTCGACCATGTTTTCAAGCTGAAGAAAACACTATATGGCCTCAAACAAGCCCCTAGAGCTTGGTATGAATGGCTAAGCAATTTCTTGCTTGAAAAAGATTTTTTAAAAGGGAAAATTGACACCACACTTTTCATAAAATCTTTCAAAGACACTATTCTCTTAGTGCAAATATACGTAGATGATATTATATTTGGTTCTACTGATGAAACCCTCTGTCAAGATTTTGCCAAGTGTATGCAGACCGAGTTTGAGATGAGCATGATGGGGGAGCTCAATTACTTTCTTGGACTGTAAGTCAAACAAATGTCAAATGGAACTTTCATCTGTCAGTCAAAGTATACAAAGGACATGCTGAAGAAATTCGACCTTGACAATGTCAAACCAATCAGCACTATAATGGCTACTACAACTAAACTAGAACCAGATGAAAGCGGCAAACCTGTGGATCAACGTAAGTATCGAGGTATAATAGGCAGTCTACTTTATTTAACTGCTAGTTGCCCTGATATTATGTTTAGCGTTTGTCTGTGTGCTAGATATCAAGTAAATCCTAATGAATTACACATGACTGCTGTTAAGCGTATCTTTCGATACCTTGAGGGTACGGTTACAGTGGGCCTATGGTATCCCAAATCAACATCATTTGACCTCATTGGTTACTCTGATGCTGATTTTGCCGGATGCAAGGTCGACCGTAAAAGTACGAGCTTTACGTGTCATTTATTAGGAAAGGCTTTAGTCTCTTAGTTTAGCAAGAAGCAGAATTCTGTCGCACTATCCATAACAGAAGCTGAATACATCGCAGCTGGGCATTGTTGTGCACAAATTCTGTGGATGAAGCAAACTCTTGAAGACTACAACTTATCTTTTATGCACATTCCAATCTTTTTGTGACAACACTAGTGCTATAAATCTCACTAAGAACCCCATATGTCACTCACGCACAAAACATATTGAAATACATCACCACTTTTTGCGTGATCATCAGCAAAATGGTACTATTAATTTAGAATTTATTGACACTGATCATCAGCTAGCAGATTTCTTTACAAAACTATTATCCGAAGAGCGCTTCAATTTTCTCTGTCGTGAACTTGGAATTTTGGACGAAGCTGTTATTAATTAAAATAAACCTGCATAAATATCGTATATGTCTTGATACTTTTATGATGAAATTGCTATGGGTACAAGCCGAAAGGGTCCTTCCGACAACAAGGCATAAAAGCCTAAGCGACACGGTGCACTAGTCCTCAGGACTACCGCTAGCTGGGATCCGGCCCCTGCAGCTAACCCATGGCAACTTCAAAATATTGAATTATGGCATAATTCCTTGTTTATTACATGGTTCATTTTTATTTTATCATATGCTAAAGTTCAGTTTTTCTATACTTCACTTTGCTTCAGCGTTAATTTTTCTTTCTCGAATTTAGTCTTTTCTCAAGTTTGTATATATATTCTTTTATCATACTCTTTTGATCTCTCACTTTTTATCAAAAATTTTAGCCTGATTTTTGTTCTTACTACAGAATTCGGAATTTGGGCCGAACTCTTCCTTACCCAGAGTTCGGGCCGAATTCGGCTTGGTCATCCCAGAACCTGGAGCAGCCTCAGCCGCTGATCACAATTTTGATCCAATGGTCCACATCTATTCCGACCATTGGAACCCTTACACATATATTCGATTTTTCTTCTTCTTTCTCCTTCATTGCCACCTTCTACACTTCTCCAAACATATTTTCTCCAAACCCTAACCCTAGTTCTTCCGCCATAGAGCATATCTATTCTCCAAACTCAAGGAGAAGGCTTCCCTCACTACTCTCCTTCATTGTTCATCATCACATTGAGGTATATTCTACCACTTCTCTCCATCTCAATTTTCTCAATTGTTTTTCTTATTCCATGGCTCCATGATTGTTCAATCGAGGGTAGAGACTTCGAACCGAGGAAGCATCCTCTTTGAATGCTCCTCCTCGTGTTGAACCACCCGTTGAACAACAACCACCTATCCACCCGTTGTTCAACCCACCTCGTCCACTTGACCCAAACACATTTGACGACCGGATATTTTTATCACTTGACGCGTCAAATGAATGGTTTAGTGATTTTTGGACACGTTCGGTGTTTGCGGGTCATCCTATCAATTTTACTATTTTCTCTCAATATGATTCACTTTTTCATGATCTTTGTCTTGACGAACTTGTCACCACCAACCCGGTTATATATCGCAATGCTATTCAAATGTTCTACTGTAACCTAACTCATGATGATACACATATTTTCTCACGGGTTGCGGGCATTGACATCTCTTTTGATGATTTCGATTTTGCCGAACACCTTGAACTCCAGGAGCCAAACTCATAGGAAAAGCTTGTTGAAGCTCAATCGTTTCAATTTCCCGATGGGTCTTTCCTTGAAAGCTTCAAGGACGACTTGTGTACCCCTAACACACGTTCTCGCAAGCTTTTGGCCAAGTATCTCAATCCCTATTTTTATGAACTTCATCAGATTATCTTTAACACTATTCTACCCAAAGCGGGATCCACCGATGAAGTCACCTACTTTGAAATCTCGGCCTTGTATCACCTCCACTTTAATATTCCATTTAATCTTCCACGTACCATGATGGACTGGATGATTAATTCTAGGAAGAAACCAAGATCCTTGGTTTATGCTTTGTATCTTCCTATGCTCTTTCGTGCTTTTCGTGTACTTCTTGATGAGTGCCAGTTCTTACCTGCCCCTGCCTTCCTCTCTAAGGCACGGAGGCTTCAGGCAGCAGTTGGCTCACCCGTTGTGTCCGAACACTCTGACGATGAGCCCGATGCCCCTCCTCTGGGACAGGATCCTCCTCCTCCTCCTGCCACTTTAGAGTCACTCCAGACTATGCTCCGCGATCGATTCACCTTAGAGAATGATCGTTGGATTCAGCTTGATTACCGAACTACCCTGCAGATGAGTGCCATCAGCAACTCACTACACGATATTCGGTACTCCATGTCTCGCCATCCTTTCATGCCTATACTTATGGAGCGGGACCCTGGTCGTGAAGGGTATCGTATCGATGACCCTTGGGTTATTCGCTACTTGGATCCGGATGCGGCCTTCGTGGACCCTCGTCGTTCCTTCACTGATCCATCCGACGACGCTGGGCCTTCACGAGCTCGATGATGGATATGGACTTCTACTTGCTGCTGCTACTGAGGATCGTAGTTTATGTTTTATGCACTTTGGATTTTAGTCGCTTTTATACACTTTGGTTGTATTAGACTTACTATTATTTGTGACTCTTGAGACATTCAGTAGTTTTATCAGTCTCTATGCAGTTTCATCTATTATCTTTTGGTATGCTTGTCAGTTCTTATTCTGTTTATGGTTAATTGCTAAATGCCAAAAGGGAGAGAAATTTTGGTATATTCTATATTCTTTTTGTATCTGTATCTGTGCTTTGGGGGAAGAATGTTTTTATCAGGCCAACAAGATTCAAAACAATGTTTACGGGGGAGCTATTGCTAGCTCGGCACTGATTACGGGGGAGCTATGCCATTTCTCTTAAATGTGTCCAGGTACGAATATTGAATATACAACTATCATTTTGTCAATTATCAATATGGGAGAGATTGTTGACACAAAATCACAGTCAACCAAATATTGATAGAATTGACTACATGATACTTGTAAAAATTCAATACGACACATGAAGACTACATCCAGTACAAGTCAAACGACAGCTTGGATTTGTAATGCAAGATATTTTTTGAGTATGTATTTTACAATTTTATTGAGTCTAGACTTATGTAAATTGAGCTGTGCTGAGCATCTGAGACTTAACCTATACCCATGCCCAAAATCAAATAGCTCAACACATATCCAAATAAGCCAATTGGACCAATGACCCATTCTATGCTCTGGAGACAGAGTTCAGGCCGAACTCTGCCTACACACAGAGTTCGGGCCGAACTCTGCCTCCTAAAAATCAGCATCCTAATTTTTAGGGTTGGCTGGTTGCAAGTTGTCCAACAGCCAATTTTTTGAAAATTCCAACCAAAATTCTGGCCGAATTCTGCCTACCTGGTATCATATAAATAGGCCATAAATTCTCTCATTTTCAATCATCCAATCTTCTCTTCTCTTCTCTCTAAAGCTCTATACAAGCCATACCCTTCTTCATCTACTAGCCACAAGCTCCCTAAGCCTCAAGTGCTCAGTACTTTTCAGTTAGGTGTTTGTGCAAGAGTTCAAGAAGTCGCTTAGAAAATTCCAAGCATCGCCACTGTGATCTTTGTAAGAAGTTGACGTGCTCTTCTGAAGAAAAGGCACGGGGTGTAACTACTATTTCACAAATAGTGGATTTAATCCTGAGCTAGAGTTCTCAGGCCTGGACTATTCCTCCACGAGGGAAACCAGGTTAAAAATTGGCTGTGTTTGCGTATGCTTTCTTGCTCCTTATTTATTTCCGCATTTACTCTGATTACTTTCAGCTTGTGAAAGAGTTTAATTTTAATTGGCTATTATCGTTATAAACTCTATTCACCCCCCTCTAGAGTTGCCATCTGTTCTTCAATTAGGGCTTGACCTTATATGTAAAATTTAAAACTGAATTTCAAGGCCTAACTATAGTATTATTTATGATATTTTCTGTAGCTTGACCTACAAATGTTATTTTTGACAAAAATAGGTTTTTCCTTAAAATGAGTTTTTCTGTATTTTTAAAGGTTTCTAAAAATAGGTACCTAAAAGTATTTTAACTAAATTTAGTATTACCTAGAAAACTTATTTTGACAAACTTAGAGTTTTGCCTTAAAAATATTTTTATTTTTCAAGTATTTATTTAAAAACTATTTTAGTTAATAAGAAAATACTTTCAAGTATTATAAATATTTTCTAAAAATGTTTATATTTAATTATCAAATTCCTTCGATTTTCTTCCTCTTCTGCGATTAGTCAAATTCTCAATCCCTTTTCAATACTGTACTTACCTTATGTCCACCCTAACTACTTTGACCCTTCTGAACCCAATAGAACTGTCCGTGCCACCATCAGAGGACACCTTGCATAGTTGTTGCACCGAAGTCATAACTCCATCATCGCGGCACACCAAGCGTACTACCAGGCAAGGCACCTTACCATTTGTTGTTTATTTATTTTAGCTCATATTTCATGCATTATTTATTTTCTTTATGCAAAATAAACTATGATACATGGCATAACCTGTTAGAACTTACTGTTCATTTATATTTCTTGCCATGTATTATTTTTCTTACACATTAAACCTAGATTTAAGGGACCACCTTGTGTGTTGCATTCATTTGCCTTGACACGTTGTAAACACGAAGTTGTGTGTCGCATATAGAACACGGACATGCGTGACTGGCTGGCCACCGGTGCGTATAAGTCGTGCAATAGGAATAACCGCTAATAGAGATTGCATACTTAGTTGGACTTAGCGGTTATAGAGGTTTTCTGTTATGGATACAACATAGTAGGCATTGGGCGGGGAGGACAAATCCTTAGCATATGGGCTTCGATGCACTTTCCCTAGTGACCTGGATTCTCCGCTGGAGATACGGGGTTGATGACCCATGTTTACTGACGGCCACTGATGTTCTGCGGAACGTTATGCTCTTACTGATTGGGCCTCTGGTGCCCTAAGGGGGGACTATGTCGATCCTATTTAGCCAGGGCCCATGCGTAGGAAGGATTGTTCTTAACTACATTTCACTTAGAACGGTTAGGCACCTTTATCCGTTAGGTACGAGTACTTTTGGTTTGGGTACTTATATCTGACCGTGGCTTGGAACAATAACTTGTCGCGGATTAGTTCGTCACATCTTGTCCTTGTTTGGTTGTAGGTGTGACTTACTACTTCGATGAGAAGGTATTGAACCTTGTTGGGGTCCGGATACCATATTGGATTCTTAGCATTGAAAGTTACGTCACCGTGAATTAGTTTACCATCTTCTGTCCTTGTTTGGTTGGGGGATGGTACGCTCGTTCAATAGGTGTGTATTGGACCATGTTATAATTCAATTGACTTATTTATTTGAGCAGTATTTATTCAGTTTATATGGTATGATATTATGTGTCTTGTTACGTCCCTCTGAGGACCTGGTTATCTCTCCAGGTGTGTACTATTGTCTTTCGCAGGTATTCTAGCTCTAGCCGTGATCATCGCTATTTCCTCGAGGATGATTGCACTTGGATCGTCTTCGCTTCGCTCGCCCCTCATTTCATTTTCCATGTATTTTTCCTTATTTTGTTGGTAGTGGATTTGTCTCCGCCCAACATATTGTATCAAAACAATTCATTATCTTTATATGATGTCTTTTAGTAATTTATTTTTGTGTGGATAAGATTAGTTATGGTTCTACTGCATTTTACAGCTTACGTATATTTATTATACGGCTGGCATGTCTACGTTTCTAGTACTACGTATTTTGGAACTTGGGTGTTACAATAGGCATGAGTCGGTCTGTCCCAAAAATAATATTCAACTGGATATGAGTTACTCCGCCTAGACAACCAATGACATGCAAGACTGGAGACTCCCATTCATCGACTTTGTAGTCTACGGAATCCTGCATGAGAATATGAAAGAAGAAACTTCAATCAGAAGGCGTTCTCTCAGATTCTTTTATGATACGGAAACAAAAATATTATATCGACAATTTTACGATGGGCTACTGTTAAGATGTCTGTCAAATACAAAAGCCAAAGGAGCATTACGCGAGGCTCACGATGGCATTTGAGGGGTTCACCAACTTGGACCGAAGTTGCAGGATCCTCTCCGTCGGATGGGCTACTACTGGCCTACGATGGTAGCAGACGCAGTCAACTATGCAAAAAAGTGTATGGCTTGTCAGATCCACGTAAATTTCATACATCTGTCGTCCTAATTTTTGCACCTAACGGTGGCCTCTTAGCCATTTGAAGCATGGGAATGAACGTCATTGGCCCAATCACCCCGTCGTCGTCCAAAGGGCACCGGTTTATACTTGCAATCACCGACTACTTCTCCAAGTGGGCAAAAGCTGTTCCGCTGGCAGAGGTAAAGACATCAAACATGATAGGTTTCATAAAACATCACGTTATTTACTGCTTTGGACTGCCATAGAGGATCATTAATGACAATGGTCCACAGTTCACAAGCTATGCCTTCTATCGATTATGTGACAAGAATCGAATTCATAATGTTGCTTCAACAACATACAACCCATCAGCTAATGGTCTGGCTGAAGCCTTTAACAAAACCATAATCAAGCTTCTCAAGAAGTTCGTGTCTTCAAACAAATGTGACTGGAATGAAAAGTTGGGCGAATGCTTATGGGCGTACCGCACTACGAGTCGGACGGCTACAGGAAATATATTGTTCTCTCTGGCATACGGGAGCAAGGCAGTTCTCCCATTGGAGACTCAGATCCCCTCACTTCGTGTGGCCTTTACTTATCGGTTAACATCGGACGATAACTACCGCCGACGGCTACAAGAATTGGAAGCTTTAGACGAGAAGCGCTTGCAAGCTCAGCAAAGCATCGAGCTCTATCAAGCATGCATCTCTCGGGACTTCAATAAAAAAGTCAAGTAGAGGACATTCCAAATAGGCGATCCCGTTTTGGCCGTTCGCAGACCATTGGTCATGACTCACAAAACTGCCGATAAATTCTAGCCCAAGTGGGAGGGTCCATTCAACTTCGACACCGTATTATCTAATGGCACATACCGATTCGCAAAGCAGAACGGAGACTTGCTCATGATGCCTACAAACGACAAATTCCTGAGGAAATACTATGTCTAAGGACATGCTTCTACTTCCACAAACCATCGAGTTATGTACACCAAGTACCTCTGAACTCACACACTATTTCACTCCGAGTAGATTCACATCGCATCTCCCTGAGTGGCGACTCATGTATGCTGATACCTCTGAACTCCCACTCTAATGCTTTATCACACAGAAGTCTGCCCAGCTTATCATTATCTCTGAGCAAACTTCTTGGTCCTGATTATCGTGCATCACGTCCATATTACCTCTACCGATAGTCTTCCAACTTAACACCTGTACCCAACACGAGACAAAAGACATGGTGTAAGACCAGAAAATCTATCACATCCATATTACCTCTGTTGGGTTTTGTCTCAAAATTTGTTACTCGCACCACCAGTGCGCAGAAAAGTAATAGGTCCACCAAAGATTATTCCTGATTACTGCGTGTCACGTCCATATTACCTCTGATACCGATAGTCTCCCAACCTAACACCTGTACCCAACACGGGATAAAAGACATGGTGTTAAGACAACAAAACCTATCACGTCCATATTACCTCTGTTGGGTTTTGTCTCAAAATATGTTACTCGCACCACCAGTGCGTATAAGAGTAATAGGTCCACCAAAGATTATTACTGATTATTGCGTGTCACGTCCATATTACCTCTGATATCGATAGTCTCCCGACTTAACACCTTTAACCAACCCGGGATAAAAGACATGGTATTAAGACCACAAAACCTATCACGTCCATATTACCTCTGTTAGGTTTTGTTTCAAATCTATTACCCGCACCACCAGTGCACAAAAGGGTAATAGGTCCACAGAAGTTATCCTAATCTATTTCTCGCACCATCCGTGCACAAAAGGGTAATAGGTCCAAAAAATATCATTCAAATCTATTGCTCGCATTTCCAGATGCACAAAAGGGCAATAGGTCCACAAAAAGTCGTCCAATATGATGTCCTTTATCTAACACAAATGTTGTACTAGGCCATCTAGTACAAGCACCACAGATACCATAAGTAGAATGGAGTGAATGTATTCTGTTTATTCAAAATCAGTTGCATTTATAGGATTACATCTCAAAAAAAAGAGGGAGAAAAGAGCTGAAGAAAAGTCTACTACTAATCAGCAACGCATAATTTGGTGAGAATATCTTCCAACTATTCAGTTGAGCGCTCTGTTTGCCATGAAATATAAAAGAGCAGAACAATTATCGGAAGACTGGACTTTTACTTCACGTTACAAACTCGCTTGTACAAAGAAAGCCTAGGGACGAAAATCTAGGTACAGCAGTCTAAGTACAATTATTTATTTTTGATTCTGGGGGGTGACGGTTGAGGCTCGGGAAAGCGAAGGCAGCTCTGCCTTACTCCTTGGACGATCGGATGTAGACTTGGCTTCGGTGACGAGATGCTTGGCGTTGACGAAGAAATGCCCTTCTTGCTCTCCTCGTGTTGCTCTTCTGGCTTCTCTCTCTCTCTGTGTATTTTCTCTCTGATTATTAGGGGGGAAGCTCTCTGTCTGTGCGTATCTCTCTCCTGGTGTCCGTTTTACAAGGGAATGGCACCTTGCTATTTATAATAGTGGGGAGCCTCATTAGGGTTTGCAATGATTGCCCATTCTCAAAGTGGCGACGGCCTGGTAAAGGGTCAATCTGGACCATCAATCTTGAACGTGAAGGATCTGGGCCATTAATGAGGATTATGCCAAATCATGTCTGAAAACACAAGTGTAGGCAACTCTAGAGGGGGGTGAATAGAGTTTGTGTCGATAATCACCAAATAAAAAGTTAACTCTATATCACCTCCACAAATAACTATCAAGATAGTAAATAAATCAGAGAGAAATGCGGAAGTAAATAAAGATCAAGAAGAGCATACGCAAACACAGCAGTTTTAACCTGGTTTTCCTCGTGGAGGACTAGTCCAGGCCTGAGAACTCTAGCTCAGGGTTCAAATCCACTATTTGTGAAATAGTAGTTTACAACCCGTGCCTTTTCTTCAGAAGAGCACGTCAACTTCTTACAGAGGATCGCAGTGGCGATTTGCTTGGATTTTTCCAAGCGACTTGGAATTGTCCAAGTGACTTTTCTTTTCAACTCTTGCACAAAAACTTCTAGCTGAATCGCACTTGAGCACCTTGGGGCTTAGGAAGTTTTGTGGCTAGTAGATTGGAAGAGTAAGGCTCTTGACTATATAGGCTATGTAAGAGAAGAAGAATAGAAGAGTGGATGGTTTCAAATGAGAGAAATCAAGGCCTATTTATAGGGTTCGGGACAAGCAGAATTCGGCCAGAATTCGGTATGGATAATTCAAATTTTTGGCCGTTGGACAGCTGGTAGCAAGCAGGCCCTAAAAATCAGGATGCTGGAAATCAGGGGACAGAGTTCGGCCCGAACTCTGTGTGGAGGCAGAGTTCGGCCCGAACTCTGTCTCCAGAAGACAAAATTGGTCCATTGGGCTTTTGGTAAGAACATGATAGCATGTTAGGCCAACAAAATATGTTGCAGTACGATACAAGCATAGCAGTATAATATAGGACAATTAGGACAATGCTAAGTTTAAGTAGCAACATGATAGTGAGTATATGAATATTAGTGACATTATTATGTTAAACTTAACTGATTAGCCATATTCAAAAACATAATATAATCATTGGGCCAACAATGTCAGTCATTAATGTTGATTGCAATAAATCTCTATCATGATGATTTGCTGATATCCGCAAATCTAAATGAATCAATTTAATTCATTCTCTTACCACGTATCCCAAATCATTGGGATCTGACCCAAAATTTGATTATCTTTAGGACACGTGTCCTGTCATCATTGTTGAGCCGCATGAGGAGCGTTCATATTTGGGCCGCATGAAGGTCGTCATGACCGAGCCGCATGAAAGATTTCATGACCGAGCCGCATGAATAGTCTCTATACTCGAACCGTATGAAGGTTGTCATGACCGAGCCGCATGAATATGTTCATGACCGTGCTGTATGGGGGTCTTCATGGCCGAGCTGTATGAGAGTCTTCATGGCCGAGCCGCATGGATTTCTTCATGGCCGAGCCGCATGGGGGACCTTCATGTTTGAACCGTATAGATTTCTCTGCACTGGCCGCATGAACTAGTCTAGTATGGCCGTATAGACTTGCCTCGAAGCTTGGTGAACAGTGCCACGTCTGCGAAGATTTTCTCCAGTTCCCTAGAAAGATAGTGCTCTTGTGTCAGTCATCATGAGTTTTTTATGTCAGGGTTGTCATCTGTCAGGTCTGTCAGCCGTCAGAGCATTAAATACGTCCAGACGTTGGGCACAGCTGCTTTGAAGGCCACGTGGCCTCTCTCTGTGGGCCGTATGGAGTTTACTCGAGTTGCCTATGTGTTTGAGCCGCATGTCCATGTTGGTGACTTTTGAGCCGCATGATACTCTTGAGCCGCATGAAGCTCGTCTGATTTTGAGTCGCATGAAGCTTCCTGGGTTCTGTGCCGCATGAAGAATGTCTCATGACCGAGCCGCATGAAGGACGTCTCATGACCCAGCCGCATGAGAAATGTCTCATGACCGAGCCGCATGAAGTATGTCTCATGACCGAGCCGCATGAGGAATGTCTCATGACCGAGCCGCATGAAGGACGTCTCATGACCGAGCCGTATGAGGAATGTCTCATGACCGAGCCGCATGAAGGACGTCTCATGACCGAGCCGCATGAGGAATGTCTCGATCAGCCCGTGCACTCGCTTTGTGGGCCCGGGTATCCAGAACACACGAGTGCGTAGGTATCATGTTTGCTCCCTGATGTGGGGCTAATAGAAACACTTGCCCTCGATCTTTGTTGGGAGACTCTTGGGAGCCACTCTGTCCGTTTGTCGCCGGGGGCTGGACACGGGCGGCTCTGTACAACTTTCCATCAGAGGCCCGCTAAGCGGGACACTCTTGATGGTCAGAGGTTTGGACAGCTGACTGAGCCCGATGAGCCCGCGCTGCCCTAGACTTCTTCTACTTAGCACCCGAAGGTGCGTAATAGGAAGAGTCCAAGTTTGGAAGGAGGGAAGAGAAGTTGGTGCCCTTTTCAAAGGAGGCAAGGGGGCTCTATTTATAGAATGGAGTGAGCCCTTTCTTCTTCTCCTTTCCGATGTGGGACTAAAAGCAATATTTTCCATGCTTCTACAGGACCCCCTTCAAAGTTTCCAAATTGCAAATTTGGAACACTTTGAATAAGAAGCATGGAAAGTAGATTTGTTTAGGTGTGGCAATCCAATCAGAGGTAGCATGGACGTGATAGGTTTGGGTACTTCTGCTGGGGATTTTATGTGGACTTATCATCCTTGGCGTACCTTGGTTTTAGGTACAGATAATAAGTTGAGAGAGGGAACCATCATATTTACTCAGAGGTGGTATGGACGTGGTAAATATAAGGTTGATGGTAGAGCTTTCCTACTCAGAGGTGATATGGACATGGTAGGAGTGAACTCGAATAAGGATACATAGAACAACTCAGAGGTGCTATCAAGGTGGAAGTTCTATGCATTGGGTGAAAGAATGCTATGGAACAGCTGGGCTCCGAAAGCATGTGATGATGAGGAAAGATGTTGTCACGCCCCAGAACCAGAATACTGGAGAGCGGGGGAATGACTCAGCCAGCTACGTATTACGGGTAGATGAATACCTTATAATACGATCAATGCTGTCAAACCAGACGAGGGGGTGCACACTATATACAAGTCTTGCTATGGTCACTTCACATCTATTGTCTCAATCATTCAAATAAGAAGCAAAAATAGAGAACATGTAAGATAAAGCAGTAAGGCATCCCAAACGCTCAGTCAAAATATTCTGGAGATCTGGCTTTACAAAACATAGCCAGATAGTATAGTAACGTATACACAATTATTATCAGCTGCAGTCTGACTTAATTATAATTATGCAAAAGTAAGTACAAGACAATCCGACTAACATGTCGGTGCCAAACGGCTAAGTATAAAGTAAATGACAAAATGAGCGGTGAAGTAAGGAACCCACTCGAGTCCTCCTGCGATCATTCCCCTAGTATTGACCATCTTGGAGGTAGAAGTAAGCTGGATCCTCGGGGACCGGCTCTAAATCTGGCCATGCAAAACCAGAGAGGTTAGACCTCTAATAGCAAGTACCACAAGGAAGGACGATATGAAGGATTAAACCAGTAAGTAAAAGAATATAGTAATAGATCTCTGCTTTCCACTAGGATTCACATAACATCACGACACTTCGAACCAACCTCCCAACCAAACAAGGACAGAGGTTGGCCCGTCATGTCCTGACATTCTGATCATCTCAGTTAGGCACAGAGTACATACAGTACACAAACAAATCATCTTAAACGGCCAATCAACTACTACGGCTTGCTATTGTGAGTCCCAAGTTATCCTGGAATTATGCAATTAGGGATTCCTCAGTTCTTACTATGAGCGAGCAAGGCTAGTCTATCCGATCAATCAATTGCGCCAATCATGTAGTTAGACGAGTCCCAGCGGGACGCCCGTCGTTATAGCATGTACAATAATATAAGCAGATACCGTTCCCTGCCCGTGTGACAGGTTTACAGTATCTGTGGGAACCAGCCGGCCTGTCGGGAACTTAATAGTCCCAAGAGGGCTGCCATGTAAGAACTCGGGAATCCATTCTCTCCATGCCATCATTATTTTATTTGACTTAATGGTCTCTACGTTGAGTGAAGTTCCATGCCGTGGATTATGGTCATTCAATGAGTACTTTCGTACGGGGTACGATATGTGCAACTCTACAACGATACCCGTGCGGCTAGGTTGTAAGTCTTACATAGCGTGATGCAACAATCAAATCTGACCACGGGGTAATCATGCCTTGACCATAAAGTATACATGCTGTTTTTGTAAGATAAATAACTAAATAAATAAATAATTTGAAGCCTGCATGTGCCTGTATGCCAATATTCGGGATCGGCTAATCGAGTACAATAGTTCATTACATGAACGTGTCCCATTCATTCAATTCAATAAGACGACTAGCCAGTCTCTTAGTTCCAACTAGAAACGCATGATCAATTATTAGTCAATGTCATAATCATTATCAATGGTGACAAGGCATGAAAGTCATTCAATATTACATGGGGTCGAGTCTATAACTCTCAGGGTTAAGTTCTAGTCATACTGGGTATCCATGGATCAATCAGGACACAAGGCGCATTCCACATAACAATCCATTTCAACAAATTTAACATATCATGATTTATCAAGAAATTCACGCAAAGGCGTAAGGATATAATAGAAGAATTATCATGCCATCATTAAATGAATAGGTTGCAGAATAAATAAAAACACCCTGGTTAGGAAGTCACGCCAACAAGTCTATGCTAAGGCCAAAAGTCACGCAAGAAGTCTATGCTAAGACTAACAAGTCACGCTAAGTTTAACATGAAGGAGTGAGCGTGAAAAGTGATACACGCTGGCAAGCGTGAGCGTGAAAAGTCACGCACGCAAGCACAGCGTGAGCGTGAAGGGAAAATCCACGCACGCACAAGTGAGCGTGAAAAATGATAGGAAATTCACGCACGCACTCAAGGTCGTGTGCGTGACTAAAAATCCATGCACTCATGGATGTGTGCGTGACTGAAAATATACGCACGCACAAGAGAACGTGAGCGTGACTAAAAATACACGGACGCTCAAGAGAACGTGAGCGTGACTAAAAATACACGCACGCTCATGAGAACGTGAGCGTGACTAAAAATACACGCACGCTCATGAGAACGTGAGCGTGACTAAAAATACACGCACGCTCATGAGAACGTGAGCATGACTAAAAATACACGCACGCTCTTGAGAACGTGAGCGTGACTAAAAATACACGCACGCTTATGAGAACATGAGGGTGACTAAAAATACACGCACGCTCATGAGAACGTGAGCGTGACTAAAAATATACGCACGCGCATGAGAACGTGAGCGTGACTAAAATACACGCTCGCTAATGAGAACGTGAGCGTGACTAAAATACACGCTAACATGTAAGAACATGAGCGTGTCTCAAAATCCACGCAGCCACGTAGAGACGTGTGCGTGACTGAGCCTTCGTCCCAAGCCAAAAAATGAAGTTCCCAGCCAGAAAACACGCTAAGTTGGGAGATCAAACCCATGAACAACCGAGAATGTAGCAACTTAGATCTAGGAAAAACCAGCCATAGAAATCAAAAAATGCCAAGAACTAAACTCTCTCAGAATCATAAGAGGAAGAGTAATGATCCACAAAAATGGATGAAGGAGAAGCAAGTTTGCACTTGCCTTCTGTGGTTGGTGGAGAGAGTGATGAGAGGAAGAAGAAGAAGTAATGGTGAGAATGAGTTATGAGGAGAGAGAATGAAGAGGGGAGCTTTAAATAGCAAAGGGGGTGGTAGGTGGGAGCTAATGGGCCGGGTTTACCCACCATGAACCCGAGAATCCATCCTAGGCCGAACCTAATAAGCAAGACTAAAAGCAGAAAATAAAATGCAGATAATAAAATTGCAAGAAATTAATTAACATGAAAATTAAAGAGCAGATAATTAATTAACATGAAATCATAGGAATTTAAATACAGAATAATACATGTTAAAATACTAAATAATATACATGAATTGCACATGATAAATATTAAATAAATCTATATGAGTTGTACATGTATAAAAATACGTATTTCGGGAACGGGGAGTGACATCTCTACCCACCTTAGAAAAATTCCGTCCTCGGAATTTCAAATCCAAGCAGGTAGAAATATCAGAGCTAAACTAATACAAGCAATTCTAGTGAGCAAGCAATCATTTCTACCATATCAAAAGCAAGTACTATATATGTAAATCCATCAATCCACGATATCAAGTAGCTCTACCCATAAAGCGATAAGCATGAAGAATCCGAACAATCAAGGTATACAAAAAAGATATACCTTGTGAGTCAAACAGGTGTGGATACCATGATCAGATATCATCCTTATGTTCCCACGTTGACTCTCCCAAGGAGTGATGACCCCAAGCAACACGGACAAGACTAATTGTTCGGTTCTTGAGTATCTTCTCTCTTTGGTCCAAAATGGACACAGGCTGTTCCTCGTAAGACAGGTTGGTACCAACAACCAGCTCCGAATGATCGAGGACATGACTTGGGTCCGATACATACCTACGTAGTTGAGATACATGAAACACGTCATGCACCTCTCGTAACAAAGGCGGAAGGGATAAACGATAAGCAACATCGCCTATCCGATCAAGGATAACAAATGGGCCCACGTACCGCGGACTCAATTTTCCGCGAACGCCAAATCTAATGACCCCATGAGTAGGTGAGATCCGTAAGAATACGTGGTCCCCAACCGAGAACTCTAACGGCCTACGATGCTGGTTCGCCCAATGACGATGCTGGTCCTGCGCAACTCGAAGTCGCTCTCTAATTCCCTTAACCACTTCAACCGTCTGAATAATCATTTCTGGGCCTAGCATCTTCCTTTCCCCAATATCATCCTATGCAAGCGGTGACCTGCACTTCTTACCATATAATGCTTCGAATGGCGCCATCTGGATACTGGCCTGATAACTATTGTTGTATGAGAACTTGACCAAGTGCAGGTGACTCTCCCAAGACCCTCCAAAATCGAAAGTGCAAGCTCGCAACATGTCTTCTAAAGTCTGAATCGTTCTTTCTGATTCCCCATCCATCTGCGAATGGTAAGCCGTGCTAAATCTTAACTTGGTACCCAGATTATGATGTAAGCTCTTCTAGAAATGTGATGTAAAGCGGGTATCCCGATCCGACACAATACTGACAGGGACTCCATGCTACCTGACTATCTGTTGCATATACAACTCTGCCAACTTTTTCGTAGATTGCCCTACTCTGAAAGGAAAAAAGTGTGCTACCTTCGTAAGTCGGTCCACTGTCACCCAAATAGCATCTTTACCACTTGGTGATCTCGGTAAACCGGTCACAAAGTCCATTGTAATATGTTCCCATTTCCATTTCGGGATAGGAAGCGGTTGCAATAGCCCAGCTGGCCTCTGTTGTTCTGCCTTCACTTGCTGACATACCAAGCAACGGGAAACAAATCTAGCTATCTCCCTTTTCATCCCGTTCCACCAGAAGTGCTGCTTGATATCTTGGTACATCTTGGTCCCTCCAGGGTAAATGGAATACTGAGAACTGTGAGCTTCTGCCATAACCTCCTGTCTGATATCTCTACTAGGCACACATAGACGTGATCCAAACCTAAGTGTACCATTTTCATGAATCCTCATCTCCTTCCTGAGTCCTGACTCACATTCTGCCCTAAGCTTCTGAATCCTCGGGTCTTGCGCCTGAGCTGCCTTGATCCTGCCTACCAAGTCGGATTGAACTTGCAGACTTGTTAGAACTCCTACATCACTAGGAAGTATAACTTCGATGCCCATCTCCTGAAGGTCTTCTAAGATATGCTTCTGTGTTGTCAACATAAATGCGCCACCTCTCCTGCTAAGAGCGTCTGCTACTACATTAGCCTTACCTGGGTGATACTGAAGCTCTACGTCATAATCCTTGATCAACTCTAGCCATCTTCTCTGCCTCATGTTCAGCTCCTTCTGAGTAAAGATATACTTCAGACTTTTATGGTCTGTGTACATTTCCACTCGGTCACCATATAAGTAATGCCTTCATAGCTTCATAGCAAACACTACTGCCGCTAACTCTAAATCATGAGTTGGGTAATTCTTCTCGTGGTCCCAAAGCTGTCGAGATGCATATGCTATCACCTTCCCATGTTGTATAAGGACACATCCAAGTCCTTTACCTGACGCATCACAATATACTGTAAAACCTCCGGGTCCAATTGGCAATGTAAGAATAGGTGCTGATATCAACTTTTGCTTCAAAGTCTCGAATGATGCCTGACATTCTGCCGACCAAACGAATGGTACATCCTTCCTGGTCAAACGGGTCATGGGTGCTGAAAGCCTTGCAAAGTCTGACACAAACCTTCTGTAATATCCTGCTAATCCTAAGAAACTCCGTACATCTGCTACGGTCTTGGGTACTGGCCAACTTTCTACTGCTTCTACCTTCCTCGGATCTACTGCTACTCCAGCTCCTGATATAATGTGACCCAAAAACGAAATGTTATCCGACCAAAACTCACACTTGCTGAGCTTGGCATACAACTGTTCTCTCTCAGAACCTGCAACACTTTCCTGAGGTGGTCTTCATGCTCCTCTTCACTAGCAGAGTATACGAGTATATCGTCAAGAAACACAATGACAAACTTGTCTAAGTATGGCATAAAGATGCGATTCATCAAATCCATGAATATTGCTGGGGCATTGGTCAAACCAAATGGTATTACTAAAAACTCATAATGCCCATACTTCGACCTGAATGCTATCTTGGGAATATCTTCCTTCCAAACCCTCACCTGATGGTATCCTGAACGAAGATCTATCTTGGAGAAAACTCTAGCTTTGCTCAACTGATCAAATAAGTCATCGATCCTGGGTAATGGGTACTTGTTCTTCACCGTTGCCGCGTTAAGCTTCCTGTAGTCAATGCACAATCTGGATGACCCATCCTTCTTTCCCACAAGTACCACTGGTGCTGCCCATGGTGACACGCTAGCTTGGATGAACTTCTTCTCCTTCAGTTCCTCTATATGCTGATATACCTTGGCCTGCTCTGAATCTGCCATTCTATAAACTCGATCTGATATCGGTTTAGTTCCTGGTGCTAATTCTATACTGAACTTAATATCCCTAACCGGTGGTAGACCTGGAAGTTCTTCAGGAAATACGTCTAGAAATTCTTCAACTACCTTCGGGATCTAAACTTCTTCCATTGCTGCTACTATTCCCTGCTCTTGCTGAGTTGCCTCTGATCTAACTAAGGTGAACCGCTTCATGCCTGGAATATCAAAAGATACACTTCCTCTACGACAATCTATTATCGCATGACTGTCTTTCAGCCAGTCCATGCCTAAGATAACGTCGAAATTTCCAACAAAAAATTCTATCAACCGGGCAGGTAAGGAATACCCGCAAACTACAATGCTATATGCTAGGATAACTCTACTAACTCCTACGAGCCCATTGCCAGTGAGTATATTCAACCTCCCTAGCAATGCCTCGAACTCCACTCCTAGTCGTGTCGCAAATTGTGCAGATATAAATGAATGGGATGCTCCCGAATCAAACAATACTACTACGGGATATGAGGCGACGAGAATGTTACCTGCCACAACATCTCCCGATGCCAATGCCTCCTCCAAGGACAAAGTGAATGCCTGCCCTCGACCTCCTTGCTGGTTCCCATGCTGCGGCCTAACCTGATGTTGTTGCTGGCCCCTTCCTTGATGATGCTGAGGTGGTCTATGCTGGTGTTGCTGCATCGGCGGCCCCTGCTGCCGAAACATCTGAGCCTGCGGACGCTGTGCCAACGGCCTAACTGCCACTGCTGGTCCTCGATACTGGCCTGCCCCTGGGGCTGACAAAGCAGGAAACTGCTGCCCTGGTCCTCCTGTCCTCGAATTCATGGGACATGTGGTAACCCGATGGTCTGGGTTTCCACATATCAGACACAGTCCATTCAATGTCCGACACACATCTCTAGTGTGCCCCATCTTCCCATAATAAGTACAGCCCGCTGGGGGTTGCTGGTTCTTCTTCTGTTGCTGTTGCTGCTGCCTGGGTGGTGCTGGTCCTCGTATCGCCACATCGTGGATACGAATGCCAGTGGATGGGGCTGTTGTTCGGGGCGCTGCTCCCCCTCCTCCTTCAATCTGACTGTGGGATCTCTTCTGACCCCCAGTCCTTACTACAAGCCTCTGAATGGTGATTTCATGCCTTCGAGTCGCCGTCAATATCTCATCAACAGTCTGGTAATTGTGCCCCTCTATCAATTGCAAGAGTTCAAGATAAAATCCTTGCTGAAACCTCATAGCCCTCTGGCTCTCTGTTGCTATCATCTCTGGGGCGAATCTACTCAATCTGCAGAACTCCGCTGCATAAGCATCTACAGTCTTGCCGGCCTGCCTAAGGCTGATAAACTTCTGTTGTAGCTCAAACCGTGCCACAACTCCATAGTACTTGGTCTTAAATCTTGCTGTGAAATCGTCCCAAGCCACAGGACGTCTGATGCCCACTTCCTCTGATTCCCACCAATCACGTACGAGATCCTGTAGTAACAACTTTACTAGATCTACATGTTCTTCTGCCGGCACCTTAGCTGCTGTCAGAATAGCCTCTATATCCTTAAGCCATGCATCTGCTGAGATGGCATCCTCCGTGCCCTCAAAACGGCGGGGGTTGTACTTGCAAAACCTGGCTGAGGCTCCTGAATCAGTCCTTACTCCTCTTTCCAATGCTGTCTGCAATCGTTGGTTGAGTAGCACATTCTGCTCTTGTAGCTGAGTGTGTATGCATTGCTGGACCAACATCTGATGTTGCTGAGTAGCCATCATTCCTCTCATGATCTCCAGAAGGGCCGGTGTGTCCACTTCCACAGGGGTAGGTAGAACTATTGGGGGTGGTGGAACATCCGGATACTGCGATCCAGCTGCTGCTTCCACTATCACTTCTTCCTGGGTAGCCTCCTGAGGTGAGACTGGCCCTTGTTGCTGACCAACCTGGTCAGGTTGTCTATGTTGCTCCTGCAGTTGCTGCCCAGCTCTGACCGATGCGGACGAAGTGCCCCTAAGAAAAGGGACAAGAAAATAATCAAACAACCGGACACGAAGGATCAATGAAGTCAAAGGATACCGGAATGTCAAGCAAGAGTTGAGAATAACGAATCAAGAGATCAAGGGGAAACATGTGTGATTGAGACATCCTATAAATCAAAACACCCCACAAGTCTGAAATCAGACCTGCATGGGCTACCACTAAAACCTTATCACGCCCCAGAATCAAAATACTGGAGAGCGGAGGAATGACTCAGCCAGCTACGTATTACGGGTAGCTGAATACCTTATAATACGATCAATGCTGTCTAACCAGACGAGGGGGTGCACACTATATACAAGTCTTGCTATGATCACTTCACATCTATTGTCTCAATCTTTCAAATAAGAAGCAGAAATAGAGAACATGTAAGATAAAGCAGTAAGGCGTCCCAAACGCTCAGTCAAAATGTTCTGGAGATCTGGCTTTACAAAACATAGCCAGATGGTATAGTAACGTATACACAATTGTTATCAGCTGCAGTCTGACTTAATTACAATTATACAAAAGTAAGTACAAGACAATCCGACTAACATGTCGGTGCCAAACGGCTAAGTATAAAGTAAATGACAAAACGAGCGGTGAAGTAAGGAACCCACTCGAGTCCTCCTACGATCATTCCCCTAGTATTGACCATCTTGGAGGTAGAAGTAAGCTGGATCCTCGGGGACCGGCTCTAAATCTGGCCATGCAAAACCAGAGAGGTTAGACCTCTAATAGCAAGTACCACAAGGAAGGACGATATGAAAGATTAAACCAGTATGTAAGAGAATATAGTAATAGATCTCTGCTTCTCACTAGGATTCACATAACATCACGACACTTCGAACCAACCTCCCAACCAAACAAGGACAGAGGTTGGCCCGTCATGTCCTGATATTCTGATCATCTCAGTTAGGCACAGAGTCGGTACAGTACACAAACAAATCATCTTGAACGGCCAATCAACTACTACGGCTTGCTATTGTGAGTCCCAAGTTATCCTGGAATTATGCAATTAGGGATTCCTCAGTTCTTACTATGAGCGAGCAAGGCTAGTCTATCCAATCAATCAATTGCGACAATCATGTAGTTAGACGAGTCCCAGCGGGACGCCCGCCGTTATAGCATGTACAATAATATAAGCAGATACCGTTCCCCGCCCGTGTGACAGGTTTACAGTATCTGTGGGAACCAGCCGGCCTGTCGGGCACTTAATAGTCCCAAGAGGGCTGCCATGTAAGAACTCGGAAATCCATTCTCTCTATGCCATCATTATTTTATTTGACTTAGTGGTCTCTACGTTGAGTGAAGTTCCATGCCGTGGATCATGGTCATTCAATGAGTACTTTCGTACGGGGTACGATATGCGTAACTCTACAACAATACCCGTGCGGCTAGGTTGTAAGTCTTACATAGCGTGATGTAACAATCAAATCTGACCACGGGGTAATCATGCCTTGACCATAAAGTACACATGCTATTTTTGTAAGATAAATAACTAAATAAATAAATAATTTGAAGCCTGCATGTGCCTGTATGCCAATATTCGGGATCGGCTAATCGAGTACAATAGTTCATTACATGAACGTGTCCCATTCATTCAATTCAGTAAGACGACTAGCCAGTCTCTTAGTTCCAACTAGGAATGTATGATCAATTATTAGTCAATGTCATAATCATTATCAATGGTGACAAGGCATAAAAGTCATTCAATATTACATGGGGTCGAGTCTATAACTCTCAGGGTTAAGTTCTAGCCATACTGGGTATCCATGGATCAATCAGGACACAAGGCGCATTCTATATAACAATCCATTTCAACAAATTTAACATATCATGATTTATCAAGAAATTCACGCAAAGGTGTAAGGATATAATAGAAGAATTATCATGCCATCATTAAATGAATAGGTTGCAGAATAAATAAAAACACCCTGGTTAGGAAGTCACGCCAACAAGTCTATGCTAAGGCCAAAAGTCACGCAAGAAGTCTATACTGAGACTAACAAGTCACGCTAAGTTTAGCATGAAGGAGTGAGCGTGAAAAGTGATACACGCTGGCAAGCATGAGCGTGAAAAGTCACGCACGCAAGCACAGCGTGAGCGTGAAGGAAAAATCCACACACGCACAAGTGAGCATAAAAAATGATAGAAAATTCACGCACGCACTCAAGGTCGTGTGCGTGACTAAAAATCCACGCACTCATGGATGTGTGCGTGACTGAAAATACACACACGCACAAGAGAACGTGAGAACGTGAGCGTGACTAAAAATACACGCACGCTCATGAGAACGTGAGCGTGACTAAAAATACACGCACGCTCATGAGAACGTGAGCGTGACTAAAAATACACGCACACTCATGAGAACGTGAGCGTGACTAAAATTACACGCACGCTCATGAGAACGTGAGCATGACTAAAATACACGCATGCTCATGAGAACGTGAGAGTGACTAAAATACACGCTAACATGTAAGAACATGAGCGTGTCTCAAAATCCACGCAGCTACGTAGAGACGTGTGCGTGACTGAGCCTTCGTCCCAAGCCAGAAAATGAAGTTTCCAGCCAGAAAATACGCTAAGTTGGGAGATCAAACCCATGAACAACCGAGAATATAGCAACTTAGATCTAGGAAAAACCAGCCATAGAAATCAAAAAATGCCAAGAACTAAACTCTCTCAGAATCATGAGAGGAAGAGTAATGATCCACAAAAATGGATGAAGAAGAAGCAAGTTTGCACTTGCCTGCTGTGGTTGGTGGAGAGAGTGATGAGAGGAAGAAGAAGAAGTAATGGTGAGAATAAGTTATGAGGAGAGAGAATGAAGAGGAGAGCTTTAAATAGCAAAGGGGGTGGTAGGTGGGAGCTAATGGGCCGGGTTTACCCACCATGAACCCGAGAATCCATCCTAGGCCGAACCAAATAAGCAAGACTAAAAGCAGGAAATAAAATACAGATAATAAAATTGCAAAAAATTAATTAACATGAAAATTAAAGAGTAGATAATTAATTAACATGAAATCATAGGAATTTAAATACAGAATAATACATGTTAAAATACTAAATAAATATACATAAATTGTACATGATAAATATTAAATAAATCTACATGAGTTGTACATGTATAAAAATACGTATTCCGGGAACGGGGAGTGACAGATGTGGATGTACTAAGGGACCTAGTACGGCATTTGTGGTCAGCAGAGGACATTTGTGGGCCTATTATCCTTGGCATACCTTGGTTTTAGGTTCGGATAATAAGTTTGATAGGGATACCTAGAACGACTCCGCGGTAAGGCGGATATGGAGGTTCTTGGTATCGGGCGAAAGAATGCCATGGAGCAGTGATCAGTTTTCTATTTTCTTTCACTGTTTTTCTTTTCTTTTTGTCAAGGGATGTGATCCCAGATGATGTAATACTTTGAATTTTGAATAAATGAGCATGTTTTAACTCATCTTCTCTTTCTTGTACTTGTGGTATTTGTGGAATTAGATCTGCTGGGGGATTATTTGTGGACCTATTACCCTGGGCGTATCTTGGTTTTAGGTACGAGTAACAACTTTTGGAGAGAAATACCTAGAACAACTTCGCGATAAGACAGCTATAGAAGTTTTTGGTATTCGGGAGAATGCCAGGGAGCAACTGGGCTCCCGGGCATGATAGGAAAGGGATGGGCGTGTTCTGGAGACCCAGTACAACATTTGTGGTCGACTGAGGACATTTATGGTCATCAGAGGACATTTGTGGTAAACAGAGGACATTTGTGGTCAACAGAGGACATTGGTGGTTAACAGAGGACATTTGTGGTTAACAGAGGACATTTGTGGTCAACGGAGGACATTTGTGGACCTATTATTCTTGTCGTACTCCGGTTGTGGGTACAGATAATAGGTTGAAAGGGAACCGACATACTTACTCAGAGGTAATGGGGACATGGCCAGCATGAAGGTTTCTTTGACGGAGCCTTCCCACTCAGAGGTAATGAGGACATGGCAGGAGTGGGCTCAATGAAGAAGGGGTACATAAAACGACTCAGAGGTAATGAGGACATGGAAGTTTTATGTAGGGGTAATTTGTTTTTGGCGGAAGTGAAACGACTCAGAGGTAATGAGGATATGGCCGTTTTAGGAATTTGTGGATCGCTTACCCATTTTTGTGTAATGGAAGTGCGGGTAGTGGATCATGAGGGGGGATCTCTTCCAGAAAGAAAGTTCAGAGGTATGATCATACATGACTTACTATCTGAAAGAGTGACCGGAATGTAAGTTCAGAGGCACCGTCGGGTATATGACTCGATATTATGAAAGTGTGAGTTCAGTGGCACCAGCGGGCACATGACTCGATAATCTGGAATGTTGTGGGTGTGAGTTCAGCGGCACCAGCGGGTACATGACTCAGTGATCTGGGATGTTATTGATGTAAGTTCAGCGGCACCAGCGGGTACATGACTTGATAATCTGGAATGTTGTGGGTGTGAGTTCAGCGGCACCAGCGGGTACATGACTCAGTGATCTGGGAAATTTGGAGGTGGAATGTGAGTTCAGCGGTACCATAGGGTACATAACTCAATCATCGGAGATTTTTTTGGATGTCGGTTCGGACGTAATACTTCTTCAGGAACTTGCCGTTGATGGACAACATGAGCAAGTCTCAGTGTGAGCAACCTCATACTTGGCCAGCTCCGACTCTTCTTCGGCCACCCTCTGTGTAAATGCAGACTGAGAGGATGACTTGGGCAACTTGATTATCAGGGGCTCCATGGGTGGAGCAGAACGTGGGGTTGTTGGCGCACTAGCCACCCCCAGTTTGGTGCTCGGTGCTGGGCGGGGAGTTGTTGGCTCGCTAGAAGCCCCAGACTTTGTATCGGGGTGACGATTCTTCTTGAAAAGATGTATCATCATTTGCTTGTCAGAGGGATTGAGCTTCTCTGCTTGTGGCTGGCCGACTCTCGGCAGCCTGATTGTTAATGGCTCCGTTGTGGGTCTTGGCATTTGGCCAGACCTTGGCAGCCAGATTATCATTTGCTCTTCTTGTGCTGAGAGGCTGATTGCGTCCTTACGCAGATTGGCGGTAAGGGGTACGGACTGGCCAGGTTTGCGAGCTTGGAGGTGGATTGTCAGAGGTTCTTCTGATCCTTTGGCCGTCTCGGTACGAGCTTGCACATCTCCTTCACCAAGGTGCCTCTTCGACTTTTCGTACAGGCAGGAGTCTGAGTAGTAGGATTCGACCCCTTTGAAGGGATCGATGTCGGCAAATTCTGTCCTCATGAAGTCGTATTTGTCGACATATTTGAAGCACTGGTTCAGCGTGGAAGGCATGATCATGTAATCGTGTATCCACGGGCGCCCCAAGAGGATGTTGTAAGAAGTGTCTGCATCTATGATGTAGCAGGTGACTTCGGATTGAAGGTCGCCAATTTGACACTTCAGATGAATCTTCCCAATAGGGTCGCTCCTGCCCGAATTGAAACCGCTGATGGCAGTACTCGTGGGTGTCAGGCGATGCATTGGGATGCAGAGATGATGTAGCAGACCCTTCGGGATAATGCTTATGGAAGAGCCAGGATCAATGTGCATCCGATCCACCTTTATGTCGCCGATGTATCCAGTGTAGTATAGCGGGCGATCGTGCATGTTGGTTTTGATGAGCATGTCCTGCAGAATGAAGACGATGTTAGGCATTTATTTCGTGTAGGCGCTGTCTTGGAGATCTGCAGGCAGGTTCTCTCCCGTGAGGTTGACCTGAGCCAGGTATGCGTCAGCATTTTGGAGTGCATCGCTCAAAACCGTACGAACATCCTTGGAGAGTCTCAGGAGCTCGTATAATGACAACTTGGCCGGTGTGTTAGCCAATTGCACTAAGATGTCAAAGTTGTAGGGCCTTTCTAGCCCCTGAGGTGTCTCTTTTCGGAGGGATTTGTCGAAGCGAGTCTCCTTCGGCCTAGGCTTGTCGGTCGTTAGAGGCTGATGAGGCACTGGAGCGTCAGTGGTAGCTGGCGGATGATCATCAGTCGAGTTCTCAACCACGGGTTGGGATTGTGCTCCAGATCGAGTGACGACAGCCGTGACTTCTTCCACATCTGCCGAGATGGTACGGCAGGATCTGACTTTTCTACTCTTCTTTTTGTGAATAGAAGGCGGAGCGGACTGAGTCACTTCAGGTACTAGATCCGGATGGACCCAAATGATTTCCCTCCGTAATGTGGTGAGGGGCACTAAACCAGCAGCTTGATCCCGGGCAGGTAGAAGATTAGCAATCTCCATCGTCGCCAGAGGGATGGGTACAACACTGTCTTGAGTCTCTGTTGGAGGGAAGCTGCCAAATTATACGGACACCATGTTGGCTGCTACGGTTACCTCCTCGAAATCGATGGCCAGAGCATTTGAATCAATGAGGTTTTGGATGTATCGTTTTAGCTGGTAGCAGTCATGTGTAGCATGGTGAACGTAGCGGTGGTAATGACAGAACTTTGGATTCTCTAGATCTGTAGGTCGAGGCTCCCGTCTCGGTGGAGGAAGCTGAATTCTGTCTCCTTGTATGAGCATGTCCAAGATAGGCTTGACGTGGCCATCTTCGAAAGAATAAGTGATTTGAGGCCATTGTTTGTCTGCTGGTTGTGACTCAGGCTTCTGGGCTGTATCGACCACCATGGCTTGCTTGCCTCTGTTGTCCCGATTATTGGAGGGGCTACTCCTATTGTCGTTGTTGGTGCTGGAACGCTTGCCCTTGTTCTCTCCTTCCGAAATGTGCAACCCCAGTTGGCGAGCCTTTCTCAACCGTTCTTCGGCACTTGTGGTACTGATGATAAATGCCTTCCAGTCCTTGAATTGACTTTCGCCCATCCAGAGACTAATTGTTGGGAGCAATCTCTTTTGGCAAATTTCAATCAAGGAAAAATCTGGATTACCAGACGGTAGCTTTATTGCGGTTTGACGAAACCGCTCAATATAATTCCTCGTTAGCACTTTCTCTCCTTAGACGACGTCCGTGAGGGTAGACATCGTGACGTCCTGTTCTACCTCGTAGAATCTCTCCAAGAACAAGCGCTTGAAGCCAGCGAAGGCGTGGATGCAGTTGTCTGGCAGGTTGTGGTACCAGTCGAAGGTGACTCCTTCCAATGCCCCCAATGAATAATCGTCTGAGGATAGCGTCATCATGGGGCAGATGGTCGGTGGTGACCTCGAAGTAAGTGATGTACTGACTTGCTGAGGTCTAACCATCATATGGGTTGATATTGAACGGCTTATATCTTGGTGGGAATGGAACATCCCTCCATTCAGCAGGATATGGTTGCCGTATTCTGAGATCTTAAGAGTTTTCTCGGGCGTGGAACATGGCTTGGAGCTCCTGAACCTCTCTCTTTACTTCTCGGGCCTCATCTGTCGTGGTAGGGGCCGTTATTTTGGGAGGATTATTACCCGGGTTCGGTGCCGCTGAATTTAAATCTGCATTAATTGCGGGACCCGTACTTGTTTGGCCAGGTGTCACTCCCTGCAGAGTAGGAAGAGCCGCTTTGATCTCGTCCACAGACTTGACCAAGGCGTGCAGTATGGCCTCCAAAGTGTCGATACGTTGGCGATCACTGGAGCCACCTTGGTTGCTGTCCGCCATGAACACCGTCCTTGCATGAGAAGTGATGGAAAGAACGGTGGAGGATTTGCCCTCCGAGTCATACCCATGCACCGAGAAGTCATCGGGATAGGTGGGAATGTTTTCTTCGGGTTCGGACTCGGAGGGAACAGTACCCCCAGCCTCGGAGCTTGCTTCGTCTTGAGAGTTATGGATGTCCTCGAGAACATCGGCGTCTGTTATATCTGATGGAAGAGTTGTTTCCCCGGGCTCGTCTTCTTGAAACATCGGATTGTTGTGGATGTTCGGAGGAGTGCTACCCCCAGTTCCTACGACCCCCAACGATGTGGACGATGAATCTCCCATTACAGCAGATTTCGTCTTTGAACGGGTGTGTTGGAATACTCCGGTGGAGGACAACCGTTTTTACGACAGTTTCTTAGCTGTAGTGGTTGATATCTTGGGGCTGGAGATGCTTGTCTTCTTCCCTCTCCCCTCGACGGGGACTTTCTGAGTGGAATTGCAGGAGACAATAGGAGGTGTCTCGTCTTCCGAGCTCGGATGCTGTAGTCTTTGGAAGACGGAAGGCCGGTCTTCTGTCACTGTCGCGTTGTTGCAACAGTAGTTGACGATGATCTGGGTGCAGTGACGTCCGTGTGAGGACTCTTTATACGCCATGGCCCCTTCTCTTTCCTTGCGTTTGTGGAGGATAGCCTCACGCAGGTCAGAGAAACCACTCTGTCCGTTCGCCGCCGGGGGCTGGGTTCGAGTAGTTCTGTAAAACTTTCTATCAGAGGCCCGCGTGATAATCAGCAGGAAGCCCCGATGGTCAGAGATCGGGGAAGCTGACTGGGCTTGGTGAGCCTGCGCTGCCCTAGACTTCCTCCTTTTAGCACTTGTGGGTGCGTAATAGGAGGAGTCCAAGTTGAATACCACAGAGTCTGGCTTATCACCCAGAGAACCATCAGGGTTAGGACCGCATGAGAGACGGTCGAAGACTGATCGAGAGAAGCGTGGAACGGACGCTATGCGGCTAGAATTAGGTACCGTACAGGCTGTCTGCATGCGGTTGTCTTCTGCTGTTGGAAGAGTTGTTCTTGTGCGACTGGGAGCCATGACCATGCAGGCTGGCCGCATGCGGTTGGCAACTGTGGCCGCATGGGTTTTCTGTAAGCGATTGACTTCCATAGCCGCATGAGTTTCATCCATGTGGTTGGCGACTGTAGCCGTATAAGCTATGCGGCTGACAGATGTGGCCGCATGAGTTTTCTTCATGCGGCTGGCGGATGTAGCCGCATGAGCTTTCTCCCTGCGGGTAATACCCTTATGCGGCTCGGATCGCATAGAGTTTCTCTTTGCCCCTGCAAGTCCAGCATCATAATGTTTTCTTCTGTCGAACTTGGGGACAGCAGAGTTGTCTACGGTCTGAAGTGGGGCCGCAGGAGAGTCTTTCTCGCCGTCTTGAGCAACAGAGGGCATCCCATCGAGGGCTTGGGGAGGAGCAAATGTTTTTAGCCTCCACTCTTTGTGAGCCTTCGTTCCGCGGGTGCGCTTCTGGACGGGGCCAGCGCTTCCTTCGGAGAGCATCTCTTCAAACGCCTGTTGGTCGAAGCGGACGACCATCTTTTGTTGCGTGGAGCCAAGTTTGGCTGCATCCGACTGCATCACCAACTCCTCAGTCGTGGAGAAGTTTGTTCCCAGCAGAGTCGCCATCATGTTTGACATGAAATATAAAAGAGCAGAACAATTATCGGAGGACTGGACTTTTACTTCACGTTACAAACTCGCTTGTACAAAAAAAGCCTAGGGACGAAAACCTAGGTACAGCAGTCTAAGTACAATTATTTATTTTTGATTCTGGGGGGTGACGGTAGAGGCTCGGGAAAGCGACGGCAGCTCTGCCTTACTCCATGGACGATCGGATGTAGCCTTGGCTCCTGTGACGAGATGCTTGGCGTTGACGAAGAAATGCCCTTCTTGCTCTCCTCGTGTTGCTCTTCTGGCTTCTCTCTCTCTCTGTGTATTTTCTCTCTGATTATTAGGGGGGAAGCTCTCTGTCTGTGCGTATCTCTCTTCCGGTGTCCGTTTTGCAAGGGAATGGCACCTTGCTATTTATAATAGTGGGGAGCCTCATTAGGGTTTGCAATGATTACCCATTCTCAAAGTGGCGACGGCCTGGTAAAGGGTCAATCTGGACCATCAATCTTGAACGTGAAGGATCTGGGCCATTAATGAGGATTATGCCAAATCATGTCAGTCATTAATGTTGATTGCAATAAATCTCCATCATGATGATTTGCTGATATCCGCAAATCTAAATGAATCAATTTAATTCATTCTCTTGCCACGTGTCCCAAATCATTAGGATCTGACCCAAAATTTGATTATCTTTAGGACACGTGTCCTGTCATCATTGTTGAGCCGCATGAGGAGCGTTCATATTTGGGCCGCATAAAGGTCGTCATGACCGAGCCGCATGAAAGATTTCATGACCGAGCCGCATGAATAGTTTCTATACTCGAACCGCATGAAGGTTGTCATGACCGAGCCGCATGAATATGTTCATGACCGAGCCGCATGGGGGTCTTCATGGCCGAGCTGTATGAGAGTCTTCATGGCCGAGCCGCATGGATTTCTTCATGGCCGAGCCGCATGGGGGACCTTCATGTTTGAACCGCATAGATTTCTCTGCACTGGCCGCATGAACTCGTCTAGTCTGGCCGTATAGACTTGCCTTGAAGCTTGGTGAACAGTGCCACGTCTGCGAAGATTTTCTCCAGTTCCCTAGGAAGATAGTGCTCTTGTGTCAGTCATCATAATTTCTTTATGTCAGGGTTGTCATCTGTCAGGTCTGTCAGCCGTCAGAGCATTAAATGCGTCCAGATGTTGGGCACAGCTGCTTTGAAGGCCACGTGGCCTCGCTCTGTGGGCCGCATGGAGTTTACTCGAGTTACCTATGTGTTTGAGCCGCATGTCCATGTTGGTGACTTTTGAGCCGCATGATACTCTTGAGCCGCATGAAGGTCGTCTGATTTTGAGTCGCATGAAGCTTCCTGGGTTCTGTGCCGCATGAAGAATGTCTCATGACCGAGCCGCATGAAGGACGTCTCATGATCGAGCCGCATGAGGAATGTCTCATGACTGAGCCACATGAAGTACGTCTCATGACCGAGCCGCATGAAGAATGTCTCATGATCGAGCCGTATGAAGGACGTCTCATGACCGAGCCGTATGAGGAATGTCTCATGACCGAGCCGCATGAAGGACGTCTTATGACCGAGCCGCATGAGGAATTTCTCGATCAACCCGTGCACTCGCTTTGTGGGCCCGAGTATCCTGAATACACGAGTGCGTAGGTATCATATTTGCTCCCTGATGTGGGGCTAATAGAAATACTTGCCCTCGATCTTTGTTGGGAGACTCTTGAGAACCACTCTGTCCGTTTGCCGCCGGGGGCTGGACACGGGCGGCTCTGTACAATTTCCATCAGAGGCCCGCTTAGCGGGACGCTGTTGATGGTCAGAGGTTGGGACAGCTGACTGAGCCCGATGAGCCCGCGCTGCCCTAGACTTCTTCTACTTAGCACCCGAAGGTGCGTAATAGGAAGAGTCCAAGTTTGGAAGGAGGGAAGAGAAGTTGGTGCCCTTTTCAAAGAAGGCAAGGGAGGCTCTATTTATAGAATGGAGTGAGCCCTTTCTTCTTCTCCTTTCCGATGTGGGACTAAAAGTAATATTTTCCATGCTTCTACACGCTCGATTCTCAGTTTGGCTCGGCGTTCAGCTTCCTGTGTTAGCTTTTCAGCATCCTCAAGATGTGCATGAGCCAGCCAATTGTCCTCTAACTTCTTCAGTGCACCCTCTAGAGCGGCAGAGGCTCGTGTGACCTCATCAGCCTCTTTGCAGATCTTCTTTCTCTCTTGACGAGTGGCTTGGAGCTCAGTCTCTAGAGACGTCAGCTTAGCCTGGAGGTGGTGGAGCTGCTCGTCAGCTTCGGTCATAGCACGAGCGGTGGTCTCCTCAAGAGTCAAGCAAATCTCTCCCTCCCGGCTCAGCTTGTCATATTTAAGAGACAGCTTATGGAGGTACTTCTCCAAGGTGGGCTTGGTCGTCTCCTGTACAGCCTTCACTTTTTTATGACTTTTATGAGAAAAGCACGCTCCTAGTCCACTGCAACAGACACATCGTCTTATCGTAGTTTTTGCAACTGGATTAAGTGCTGATCTGCCTCTGCCAGCTTATGCTCCAGAAGGACGGACGTCCCTTCTCCACCCGGAGGCGTCTTCAGTAAGTCAATCTGGCCTTGGACGCAATAACGGGCCATGGAAAATGAAGTCCCTCTCCTTGAAGTAGCCTCAACCCCTCGTTTTAGATGATGGTAGAAGCTTTCGACTATATCCCTTGACGATTCATGTAGGTTATCCAAAGAGGACGACATCGAAGGAATAACAACCAAGGGAGGTGAAGGCGTGTGAGAAGAAGGCATAGCAGAGCTTGACGACCCTGTTAGAAGGAAAAAAAATTACGAGCGATGAGATTTTCGTGCGGCGGCAATCTTCTCCTCTGTAGTTCGAATAAGCCGAAAACTGGACAGAGTAGAAAGTTCAACTTCCGTAGAAGAGACAACCTCAATCGATCCCGCATCCACCAAAGAGGTTGAAGGAGCCGGGACTTCGATGCTAATGCGGTGAAAGGCCCCTCAACTTGAGCTGGAAGAGGAGAAGGGACACTTCTTGCTTGTATCAGGTCAGCCCCTGGATCCTTTTCTATCCCTTCCTCCGTGACCACATCCACCATCGGTAGTGGAGAGGCAGATCCTGTAGGTCCAGAACAACCGACAAACAGCTTGACCCGAAGAAGATGGAGTTGAAGCGAAAAAAATCTCCTCATTTGGAAGAATGTGACATAGTTTACCAGAGGCAGGGGGCAAAGACTGGGGTTCAATCGAGGTAGTCTCAGCTCCTCCCGTCGCCTCTATATCTCCTGTGAGGTCAGCAGCGGCGCCCAAACCATCCTCGCCCGCCTCCTCAGCCCCGGTTGCTCCGGGTAGAGACATAATTATATCAGTACCAGTTTGTGAGGACCCCGCAGCACGAGGGTCAGATCCCAGAGAGGGAAACGCGCGGGTAGCATCTGATGATTGAAGGTTTGCTTCCTCCGATGCCTGCAAAGGAGAGCCTTCAGATACCATTCCAAGGACAATATTGGGGCTTGTCGTGAAATAACTTACCCCCATGTTAACTTCAGTATTACTACCCATTTACTCGACGGCAGGCCCACGAAACCTAGCCGTAACTCGCTTCTGAGAACGAGGTCTATCATTGACAGGAGGTTCAGGCCCGCTTCATTTACCTGGAGGATTCGATACAGGAGAAGGCACGCGCATCGCCAAAGGACTTATAGAGGGTTAGAGATCTTCGGAGTTATCTTCCTTCATCTCCATGCTGTCAGAGTCAGATTCGAAAGCTTTCCTTTCCCTTTCCCTGTCCTCTTGCGGGAGTCCCTCGGTCGCTCATCCAATTTTGTACCGACAATAAAACTGGTACTAGGATCAAAGTCGATGGAAGGCACATTCACGGACACATGACGAAGGGCCGCCATATATGCGATATGCCCCAAAGTCCCGGCGTCAGGCAGGATGAAGCTGGCCTGGGTATGGATCGCCGAATAATAGTGCCAGGCCCGAATACCATCCATGATGCTCCCCTCGAAACCCAGGCAAAGATTAGGGTTATCTAAATATAATTGGCTATACCCAAATTGTCGAGAATACCGGCTGGGTAAGTATGGCTCTAGGTATACAACATTGCGGTTGCGGTACACCAGATGTAAGGGATGGATAATCTGCAACCAGCAAAACAACTTTTCAGACCGGGCCTGGGGCATAACAACACTATCAAGGTAAACGCGTCCCATCTCTTTCTCAGTAAAAGATAAGGCCGACAGAAAAAGGGAGTATCTATCCACCCGCACAAGAGTGGCTCGACAGTCGGAAGAAGTGGTACAGTTCTAGGGCATGTCGTGATAGTGATAGATGAAAGCATCGTCACTTTTTGTATTATCCTCCGGGCCAGGTCGCATCAGAGAGGGGCAATGCATCAGCAGCCACCCCATTAAATAATGATATGGCAGCTCGATTTTGTTGAAGGGCTTCGTAAGTTCACGGGCGATGACTTTTGACACAAAAATATGAAGACCCTGATGGATGCTGCATACCTTAGCTGAAAACAGAGCCAACTTGCCTCTAAAGACCAGATTTATCGTCGGAAGGATTAGGTTGCGGCTGATCCTCTCAATTGAACCTGAGCCCGTCGAGACGACACAAACAGTCAGCCATATCATCAGGTATCCGATCAGGATTAGCAGACAGAGGTTTGGTATCATGATAAAAATAGTTAAAAGTGTCACTCAGACTCTCGAACATGTCACCAGCAGCACGGGCCCTCTTGGTGCTTTGCACCTGAGCACCCACTTTTTCTAGAGATTGGTGACTCCTAACAGCAACCCGACCGGAGACGCTAAGGTTAAAAAGATAACCAATCCAAGCCTTGGTATGAGGAAGGTTCCCTTCCGAACTATTGTCCTTTTTTTTGGATATTTGTTGACCGGTGCTATGGTGACATAGCACTTCCTAATATACGGCAAGGAATCCGGGGAACCGCCACTCTAATTTCTTAAGCTCTTTGTTTGTCGGGGTACACTCCTCATAAGCTTCATCTCCCCAGGGCAATTTGGATGCATCATGCATCTCGTGAAGAGCAAGTCCTATCTCTCCTCCGAGAGTAAAAAAGGTCCCATCCGACAGTTGTACATCTCGAACAATGCTATTAACAACTTTGGGTTCCTAAACAAGCCATAGCAGGAGCCCCTAATGGCGTAATATAGGCCGATCCGTCGTAGAGTGTCCTCATATTCTGCCAAGATCAAAGAAGTCAGATTGACCCATGGAGGGGAATGATGCTGCCAGTTCAGTAACAATAATCTTCCTACAGGGTATGACCCTTTATGAGCAACCCGATTCAAAAAGGTATCAGCCTCGAAGAATAGCATGTTGGGCTTCAGTTCGTTGATCAGACTGCCAGGAGCTAGCCCAATGACGGGGTAGCTCATTATTTCCCTTACTGCAACCACTAACCATATGGGGTTATTAAAATAGATTTGGCCCACGAAGATCCCCCGCTGATCCAGAGTTAGAGAACCCGACATCTTCCTCTCAAAAGGCACCATATTGAAACCTGATAGGGGGAAGTGGCGCTCCATTAGGGGAATGTGATTCTCTTCCCACCTGAAAATAGAAGTCCCAGCTTTCTGATGTCTCTATGATGCTCGGGTCTGAAATAATCAGGGCATCCCCGAATAGAAACATAGGCTTCAGATGAATGTCATTCAGTTGCCCAGAGTTCATCATGCTAAGTAAAAAGAAGAAGGATTGGTTTCGGATCTCCTTCAATCTATCTTCAGGTTGACTTCGGGTGATCTGAGTCGACACATCTTGGAATATCTGGTCAAATCTTACACCCAACGCAGATTGGGCATATCCTATCAAAGGATAAAGAAGAAATGTAGTTAGAAGAAAAGAAAGCACATTCTTCAGCTATACGGCCTAGCCAAACAGAACCTATGCGGCCTAGTTATGAGGGATGCGCATGCGGCTTAAGAACATGAGACGTATGCGGCTCAATCGTAAAGTTCTGTTAGGCAGTACTCATGCGGCTCAATCATAAGGCATTTATGCGGACCAAGTTATACAGTGTTCATACGGCTCAGTCATGAGACACTTATGCGGACCAGTCCTGAGGCACTTATGCTGTTCAATTATGTAGTACTAATGCAGATCGATCAAAGAATCACTTAGACGGTCCAGTTATGAAATACTTATACGGCTTAGACAGGGTCAATTATATAGCGCTCATGCGGCCCAGTCACGAGGTACCCATGCCGGTCAATAATGCTTATGAAGCTCAGTCCATGCGGCCCTATCATACAGAACACATACGGTCCAATAAGATGGGGCATACATCGATCATGCCTAACGTACAGAGGCGATACATGACAGGCCTGTGCATAAAATATGCGATATGGCCATTCAAAAATTAAATCGTTGTCTTTCCACCATCCTTACCCTTGATAGGGGGTTGCACGTCAGGATGAATAGAAGGAGAGTCCGCAGCTTTCAACGGAGAGGCGAGTCCCTTCCCTTTTACTGCAGCACCAGTCGACTTGGAAGCTTTTGGAGCCATGGCTAACTGGGACAGAAAGGATGACAGGGACAATGAAGACGAACGAAAAGAAGATGAAGAAGAAAAAAATCTATCTCTGAACAACCTATATTTATAGGGTTACCGAAAGAGCGCCATTTCGATTCTCGAGTCCATTAAGAATAATGATAACGTTCGGGGATTTTATCCTTATAACCGTCAACTTTATCTCGAAAATAGCACCCAAATCTAAAACCAAATCCAGACATTAAATACAGCAGTGACAGCTGGCAGTATGGATGGGATCTCCCTGCGACACAAAATTTCCCTGCGGCTCAATGTCTCTCTTGACTCGAAAACTCCCTGCGGATTGACAAATCTCTATGCATCTTATTCAAAGTTTTCCAAATTTGCAATTTGAAAACTTTGAAGGGGGTTTTGTAGAAGCATAAAAAATATGGGGTTCATGCGGATCACAACTGACCACATGAGCACTTTGGGACAAAGTGGTCTGCATAATGAAGAGCCGCATGACAGCTCTGAGAGCCCATCTTCATTATCTCACAACCAGACTGATTTGAGCCGCAGAAAGAATAGTTACTTATGCGGATCAACCCTTCTAACAAAGCTGACAGCTCTGACAACTCTGACAATCTCACAAAAAGAAGATAAGACATGATCAGACAAAATGTCATGTCACCAGACTGGACATAGTCATGCGGCTAGAAGGATTGCGACCCGAGCCGCATGAACCTTATGCGGCTCAATCCATGCACGCTTTATGCGGCCAAGGGTGACTACAACCTGAGCCGCATGAGCTTTATACGACCCAGAATATAGAATCTATGCGGCTCAAAAAGTCCGTAACTACATGTAGACTAAAGGAGAATGCGACCTAAGCCACATGAGTCTTATGCGGCCAAGCATGGCCGAACACTGAAAGACCTATGCGGCTCAAAATGACTCAAGCAGACTGATCCTATCCTGCGATAGGACACGTGGCAGGCTGACCAAGTCTCAACCACCCAGATTTACTGTAACAAAATCTCAACAAGTCACCAGCTGGCGGTCATAGAGCGGGTCTTTTTGTGCTGTTGTAGCCACGTAGACACGTGGCCGTCTATGCGGCTTAAGATATAAATCACTATAAATATTAGGGTACCACACCCGTGCAAAAGGCTGGCAACCTATGAAGGGCAATTTCTTCAAGTGCAACAATCGTGTCAGATAGTCCAAGGGGTAAGGCAGAGTTACTACACTTTCCCGAGCCTCTATCGTCACCTACCAGAATCAAAACTAAGCAATTGTACTTAGATTATTTCTTAGGATTTCTTTCTAGGCTTTCTCTTGTTCAAGCGAGTTTGCAATCAAGTTCAATTCTTCTGTAATTCTTGTTTTTGATATTTAATGGCAAATAGATCATTCCATAAATTAGCTATAAAAAGAAGGATTATTCTTTCATTCAAACACACAGTGTATTACCTGCAGAGATAGACATTCCGAGAGTAAGAGCACACTTTAGAAACCTAAATTATCGTCCTCCTTGCAAATCAAATAAGAAGACTTACAATTTTTACTCGATCATCATCGGATTGTCAACGGAGTAAAGATTCAACCTCCATATTCACAGGTTCCCAAAAAAAGTGTACTTAGGAAGATACTGTTACCGATCAACTTTTTGTACTTGTTTTGTTTGCTAATACAAAAGTTCATTCCAAACTTTTTATGGCAAACAAGCTGACGACTCTGTTAGGGACATCCTTCTCATCTAACGAGAAGATTGTGATGCAATTCGTTGAAAACAAGCTCATAACTTCTCAAAAGATGTTGGTTGTTCGCTTCGACCGACAAGCTCTTGAAAAATTTCTCTCAGAAGAAAGCACGAGTCTTTTAAAATGGCTACCAAAGTCGAAGAAGACTCGTTGAGTCTGGATACACAAGGGCACTATGCCGTGTACTGACGCCAAGGAGACTGCACTCGAGGTGCTCCAGAATGATGCACTGGCCACAAGTCCAAGTCCGCCTACGCCCAACCCAAGTCATTGAGTAAGAAGAAGAAGGGCCCATCTTCCAGCCCACATAGAGAATTTACTGCGCCCAGAAAGACTTCTGTCTTTAACAGGATCACTTACCATCTTGACAAGGAATAATTAGACTCTGAGTACTATACGCCTTCGCAGGATAGTACGAAGAAGTCCAAGGCAGCAATAGCCCCCACGCGCTCATTGTGCTATGCCAACAGTAAACCAGAAACGCGCGTTGATAGTCACACGTGCAGCTGATGTAAACTATATCGAACTGCCTCAAGTGCTTTTGAGCCTAGAATGGGTTGATCCTCAAAGTTCTCCTATACTTCGGTGCAGCTCATGCACATGAACCAAGCCAGATGGAAAGCATTATGACAGGCCCATATGTTTAGTCTAACTGTGCATATGGAATTAGCCTCCCTCAGAAACCTTCCACCAATGACTCGAGTGTATTTTATGCACAGAGGATGAGTCAGGGAGTTCAAAAACCTCAAACACACCCATGCTCAATGCTTGGCCATTAGTATGAAGTAGGTGTCACGACCCACACCCTAGAGTAAGGGCACGAGACATGGGTACGTCCAGTCTACGCCGCAGTGTCGACGGTAGAACGCTGTCCTAGGTCAACATACATTTAACAATATAATACTAAGCAGTTTATACTCCCCGAATGGGGGTGACATGATAGAAGTAAACTCAATCACAACTAAGGAAGAAGAAGCACGATATGATATAGAACTCAAGGAAATACAGATGATAAAATAGACTACGATAACAGGTCAGCAAATATCTAGAGTACAAATCTCAGCTACTGAATATGAAAGAATATATATAACTCAGAATCTCAGAACATAAATAAATTCTAGCTAAACAGTCTCAAGACAACATAAATAAGATAAGGCCTAACTAAGCTAGTCTAGGCAATGGGGGTGATGTCCTCAGCTAGAGCTGGGTCCTCTTGAGAGTCCAGCTCGCAAGTGTCATCTAGGGTTGCCCCGTAGAAGGTATCCACACAGGCCTCCTCATCGTCCTCTGTAATATTTTTAACAGGTCCAGTCAGGACAGGAGCGAGCACAATACATCTCAACAGTTCATAGCAGGTTAGAAATTATAATCATGCAGTAAAGTAAGAACAGGTACTGAAGGAAATGTGGTATGTAAACAGAGAGAGAACTGTAATAGAAATATCTACTATAAATAGAGACTAACAGTGGCTAGTGAGTCAGAGTACAATATAGACATGTAAATAGCATAGGAGATTCTGATGCTACACTATGGAAAGATTCTGATGCTACACTACTTGGATCGTATTCACATGTCTATTTCTACTCCCCCGTACCTCCAATCAATACACAAGGATCCTACCAGATTATGTTATGATTCCATACAAAGGCTCCCGAAGGGTGATACATGGATGTCCCATAAATAGGGATTCTAGGAGATTATAGGATACCCAATACATGGGATAAGGATTCAAGGAAGACTCTGTGATCATAAGAGTATATGTCACAAGTGATCAATGAACCAATGAAGCATAGTGATACGCCATGTAAGTAAAACGTACAAAACAAGGAGTACCCGATGCTCCCTGAGGATATCATCTCAAAAGGGATCCATATAGTACCAATCCGTGTAACCAACGTGACAGTAACAAGTAAAGTAATTTAAAGCGGAAAAATAATTCTAAGCAGGATATAAAATTATCAGAGAATGTACTCGTCTAGTATCTGAGTGTCCGGATGAAATGTACTGTCCGAGTTGAGGTGTCTGGCTCCTAATCCGAACAGCACAAGTCACAACAAGTCTAAAATGATAACCATATGCAATTCAATACATTCTAGATGAATCTAGGTCAATCTAGGCCAAAGTCAACTCTTGGTCAACCCTGGTCAACCAAGAAGTCAACCCTAAGTCAACTATGGTCAAACTAGGTCAAACAAGTCTAAATTAGTCTAATCAAGTCTAGCTTAGCACTCATACACAATCACAAGGTCAAACCAACATCACACATACAAAATTCCTATACACATATATCTATGTACCCTATATATATATATAGGCACACACACACACATTGGCATAGGCTAAGTCAACATATCATGGCATATTTATTAGATATTGCATTTAGCTATAAAACTTAAATACATTATAAGAAATTAAGGCTAGCATATACATTACATTACATATGTATAGCTACCTACTATATACTTGCATCCACAGGGCTATGTGTGTGTGTGAACATGTGTAAAGATTTGTGTGAGGCATGTACATGGGTGTGTGTGTGGAAAGGTGTTGTGAGGGTGTACTGTCCTCACAGGTTTGCAACAAGTAATAGTGTATTAGTTCAGGAACAAATTATAGGTCTAGGTGTTCAGGAAAATGAAGACAGTGTTCAAGTATTCAAACAGTGTGTGTCATGTTGAGGATGTGTGTGAGTGTGCCGTCCAGTACTGGATAGTGAAGCAGTGTGGAAAGAGTGAATGAGAGGGTTCTCAGGTGGCTATTATGTGTGTGTGTCAGTGAGTTCAAGTGTCAACATTTGTGTGTGTCACGCATTTGAATGTGTTAACAGTGTGTGGAATATGTTAGCAGTAATAGAGTGCATACTAGAGTGTGTGGGTTGACAGGATATGAGTGTTAGAGGGTAGGCAATGCGTGTGCTTGTGTGTATGGACTGTACTGGTATGTATGTGCATTCATGAACAAAAGTGTGGGTTGACAGGATATGAGTGTTCAATATTAAATCAACTGTGAAGGAATTTACAGGCAACAAGTCCTCTGGATTTCGATCCTCAGTTCCTGTGACAGGCTAACCTAGTAAAATTAGCATGTGTATGAGTGAGAGACTGGAATAAGAACAGTAAAGGAAGGAACCCAATTCATTGCATAAGAGTATTCAGTGATACTCACTGATATTACCCTGTCAGTAAGCAGGAACCTATTACATGAATTTCGATTATGCAAACAACTAAAACTGAGAATTGAATCAGTCATGATTGTCTAGTGTTCAACACATCAAAATACAACTAATACATTGCATAATTGGAATATTAGTGAAGGAAAACTAGTGTATCAGGAATTGGACAGTTGAACAATGAATTCCAGCATTTGAACCCCCAACCCAACATCGATTTCCCATTTACAAGTTACCAGGCCTATTTGATTATGTAAATTAACTAACGGGGATCTTGACATGTTAGGATACAACTTAGCACATCTAGAATCACTAATTAACAGGAATTTAAACAAAATGAAGAACAGTGTATCATTGATACACTAATCGTATCAGTTAACATGAACTTCCAAAAACACATCGATTTTTCCCAATCCAATATAACAATTTATGAAGAATAAAAGGTAGATAATAGTTAGGGTATATCAGTAGGTGGTACACAACCAATTTGGTGTCCTAAAATAGGACACACGAGTGTCCAGAACAATACACACGTATGCACGAGCCTGTACGAGCTCGCGTGACTAGTGCACGTGTCCGCACGCACCCGACACGTATCCTTAGGACACAAAACCTCGGGGGTATCATGACAGACACTGCCCCTTGCTTCACGTCCAAGTACACGTGTCCACGTGTCCTGGGTGGCTCGTACGAGCACGCTGGTAGCAGGGGAGCTACAGCGCTCGCGCGCGCGTGGTGCACCCGCGTGTGCACATATCCTTAACGACATGACACGACACAGGAACGACCCCAGTCAATCACAAACGTGTAAGCAACATCAAAACAATAATTTCTATGTAAACACAATTCGAAAATCAATACGAAATGCCCATTGGGGTATTTCATCAAACACTTGCGCACAGTCACAGATACGTGTCCGATACGGACACGTACAGGACACAAAATGGATCAAATCCTAATCCTACAGAATCAGGACACCTAAGGCTAGGTATTAATGCAAATAAACCCTAGTTTTAATAAGGGAATAGGATTTTACCTCTATGGGTTCTTCAACACAAAAACTTTTCAAAGTGAACCTCCAAAAGTCCACCCAATTCTTTCCAATTGTCCCAAACCTGTGATGTGACTCCACAAACAGTAGAAGAGCAGTATTTAGAGTGCTATGGAGGAAATCCCAATGAAAATATACCTATATTGATTAATCTAAGGAGAAATAAAGTGTAGGCTCACCTTGTCTTTAGAAAAGAAATGATAAACTATTGGAAGGATGCTCAAATTCCTAAAATGATATTATATAGGCAAAGGGGGGTCTTGGCCAGCCACTAGGCTAGGTTAGGGTTTCTAGGTTGCATCCTAGGGCTAGGAATGCATCAAGGATAAGGAGTGGCCTAGATTCTAGGGCTCTTTCCTAGTCTCTTAGCAAATCACTCTATTTAACTAACTTGATTTAAACCTATGTAACCAATACTAACTAAAACCCAAAGTGACTAACTAGACTAGCTATGACTAATCTAGGTTAGGTCCAATCTAGGTTAGGCTAACCAAAACCACATGGCAATCAATTAACTAGGATTTAATCACACCATTCAAATAAATCATTTAAAATTCCTAATAAAATATATTAAATTCAAATAAATTCTAATAAATTCAAATAACCCTAAAAATGACAAAAATACTCTCAAACTAGAAATGTGGTAGTGACAAATCTACCCTCCTTAAAAGAATTTTGTCCTCGAAATTGAAAGGCGAAATGCAACTGATGAAAAGGATAGAAAGCATACCTCACGGTCCAAAAATATATGGGTAACGCTCGCGCATCTCATCCTCCCACTCCCAGGTAGACTCTCCTGGAGAATGATGCCTCAATGCGACACGTACCAAAGGTATCATCTGGTTCCTCAGAACCTTCTTCCGTCGATCCAGAATCTCCACTGGCTGTTCTGGATAGCTGAGAGAAGGTCCAACCTCAATCTCCGAGTGATCGAGCACATGGATAGGATCAGCCACATACCGTCTCAACTGTGATACATGGAATACGTTGTGGACCCCCACTAGTGCAGGTGGAAATTCTAGCCTGTATGCCACGTCACCGACTCTCCCGCTGATAACGAAAGGGCCGATGAAGCGCGGGCTAAGCTTTCCACCTCCACCAAAATATATCGTACCATGAGTCGGAGATATCCTCAGGAAAACCTGGTCTCCGACCTAATCACAAGCAAAGTCTCAATTAAATATGATAAACAAACATGATTAATAAAATACAACAATCAAACCTAAATCTAATCCTACTCTAAACTGTACCTCAAACTCCAACGGCCTCCGGTGGCTATCGGTCCAGTGCCAATGTCTGTCTTGTACCATACGAAGTCTGTCCCTGATGAGCTTCACCTTCTCGGCTGCGTCAACAACCATCTCCGGCCCCAGTAAAGCTCGCTCACCAACATCATCCCAAGATAAGGGTGTACGATACCTACGCCCGTATAAAGTCTCGAAAGGTGACATCTCAATGTTGGCCTGGAAACTGTTATTGTAAGCAAAATCCACCAAATGTAGATGATCCTCCCTGGAACCTACAAAGTCTAGGACGCACGTCCGCAGCATATCCTCAAGTGTCTGAATAGTCCGCTCTGACTGTACGTCCGTCTGGGGGTGGTATACAGTACTAAACTTGAGCTGAGTGCCCAAGCTGCTCTGCAGACTCCTCCAGAAATAGGAAGTAAAGCGACTATCCTGATCTCAGAGATGCTGACCAGAACCCCATGAATCCAGACTATCTGTCCCATATACATCTCCGCCAGCCTCTCTGTAGACGTACCCACCTTGAATGGTAAAAAGTGGGCCGATTTGGTCAACCTGTCAGCGATGACCCAAATCGCGTCTTTTCCTCCTGGTGTACGCGGCAATCCTGATACGAAGTCCATAGTGATATGCTTCCATTTCTACTCGGGAATGGACAGCGGCTGCAATAATCCACCGGGCCTCTGCCTCTCTGCCTTGACCTGCTGACAGACCAAGCACCTAGCTACGAAGCGAGCCACCTCCCATTTTATCCCTGACCACCAAACATGCTCCCTCAGATCTCGGTACATCTTATTGGCACCCAGGTGTATAGAGTACTGAGATCTGTGGGCCTCCTGCATAACCTGCTCCCTGAGGTCTCCGCTGGGCACACATAACCTGGAACCATGCCTCAAGGCACCATCCCCTGCAAGAGAAAACTCGCCCTCCAGCAATCCTGCTCGAACCTGCTCTTGGAGACACCACAGAGCAATGTCCTCAAACTGTGCCGACTTGATCCTCTCCACTAAGTCTGACTGAATCTGCATACCCCACATCTGCATCTGCACTCCGGGCACAATTATCTCAATCACAAGGCTCTCTAAGTCTGCAAGCAAATGCCGATCCATGGTCAAACACATGGCTGTCGGATACCTACTCAAGGCATCGGCAACTACGTTGGCCTTCCCTGGGTGATACTGAAGTAGGATGTCAAAGTCCTTCATCAACTCTAGCCATCTGCGTTGCCTCATGTTCAACTCCTTCTGAGTGAACACATACTTTAAGCTCTTGTGATCTGTAAAAATCTCCACACTCTCTCCATACAGATAATGCTTCCACAACTTTAATGCAAAAATTACTGCTGCCAGCTCCAGGTCATGGATAGGGTAGTTATTCTCATGGGGACGTAACTGCCTGGAAGCATAGGCAATCACCTTCCCGTGCTGCTGCAATACGCAACCCAGCCCCTTCCCTGAAGCATCACTATAAATAGTGAATCCACCTGATTCTGAAGGCAATGTCAGAATCGGAGCTGTCGTAAGCCGCTTCTTCAACTCATCAAAAGTTGCCTGACACTCCTCTGACCAAACATACTCAGCATCCTTCCGGGTCAACCGAGTCAACGGCTCTGCAACCCGGGAGAAATCCTGCACAAATCTCCAATAATATCCTGCCAGCCCCAGGAAACTCCTGATCTCTGCAACTGAAGTCGGCGCTGCCCATGCCTCAACTGCTACGATCTTTTTGGGGTCAACTGAGATACCATCTCCAGTCATCACATGCCCCAAGAAGTCCACCCGATCCAAGAAGAACTCACACTTGGAGAGCTTCCCGTAAAGGTGCTCCTTCCTGAGAATCTCCAGCACTATCCTCAAATGCTCCTCGTGCTCCTCCTCAGTCTTGGAATATATCAAGATGTTGTCAATGAACACCACCACAAACTGATCCAGATACTGGTGGAACATCTTGCTCATAAGGTTCATAAACACTGCTGGTGAATTGGTTAGCCCAAACGGCATAACCAAAAACTCAAACTTTCCGTACCGCATCCTGAAAGCGGTCTTGGGAATATCCTCCCCCTTCACCTTTACCTGGTGATATCCCGACCTCAGATCAATCTTGGAAAATACTCGAGCTCCGCTCAACTGATCAAAAAGATCGCCGATCCGCGACAGTGGGTATTTGTTCTTGATCGTGAGGTTGTTGAGTGCCCTATAGTCAATACACATCCGTACTGACCCATCCTTCTTTGGCACGAACAACACTGGTGCACCCCATGGCGATGAACTCGAGCGAATGAAGCCTTTGTCCTGCAGCTCATCCACTTGCTTCTTCAGCTCCACCAACTCACTATTGTTTACCCGATAGACATGCTGAAAGATGGGTTCCGCTCCTGGAACCAAGTCTATCGAGAACACAATGTCTCTGTCTGGTGGCAATCCTGGTTAATCCTCTGGGAAAATATACATATACTTTGCTATCAAGGGGTATGGAATCGCCTGCTCTGCAACCGAGACTCCACAGAAAACTCTGCTGCTCTGCTCTGCCTGACGTCTGGACTACTCAAACTCTGGCTCCCCCGGTGCTCTAAAAAGAACTCTACCCCCTCTGTAATCAATACTGGCGTGGTGCCTGCTCAACCAATCCATGCCTAGTACTATATCGTAGTTCGGCAATGGCATTACGAGCAGGCTCACCTCCAACTCACGGCCTCCCAAAACTACACTCCGACCCTTACAAACATCACTCACGAGGATAATGCTACCCCCGATCGTGATCTTGTAAGTCCTAGGTAACGATTCAGCTATGATACCGTGTCTAATCGTAAATGATACTAATATGAAGCTATACGAAGCACCGAAATCGAATAATGCAAAAGCTGGACAGGAGTCGAGAAGAATCGAATCTGCGATCAGCTCTCCTATCACCTCTGCATCTCCAGCTGCCATGGCGAAAGCTCGCCCCTACTGGCCTCCCCTGGCCTACTGCTGGTGCTGGACGAACCTCTGCTGCTGTGTCGGTAGGGCTGGTCCCTTCTGCTGGCCTGCTGGAGCTCTGACTGCTGCCCCCTCAGCTGCTCGTCCTATGTGGCACTCCCTCATCTGGTGGTCTGCTGAGCCACACACCAGGCACTGGCCCAGCCTCTTCCGGCACTCATTGAAGATATGCCCATGCTTCTTGCAGTAGGCACAAGTAACACCCTGTCCCTGACCCTGCTTGTGCTGTCTCGGCTGCTGCTGCTGGTGAACTGGCCTCTGCTGAATCGGCTGCGGCTGGAACTGTCTCAGCTGCTGGTGCTAAAAGTGGGGCCTCTTGGCCTGGACTCCGCTGCTACTGCCCCCAATTGGGTCTCGCCCCCTGTTGAGCCAAAGCTCAAGATCATCCTCAGCCAATAAGGCTCCCGTCAAGATCTCCTCGAATGTGGCATCCCTGTTGCCCTTGGTCAAGGACTTGACCTCCTTGACCAGACCCTTCCGGAACCTCTGGCCTTCGTCATCTCGCTCAAGCCCTCTACGAACTTTCCGAGGCGGCCGAACTCCCTTGCGTACTCGTCCACTGAAAGGCTCCCCTGGACTAGGCCCTCGAACTGCGACTCCAAGGCTCTGAGTGTTGAATCTGGAAAGAACTTCTTCTTGAAGAAGCCCTTGAACTCCTCCCAAGTCTGCCCAGCTACCCCCACCCTGTGGTCTGACTGATACCAGGTTCGAGCAAGATCTCGCATCTGGCTAGCTACGGCCTCAATCTGGAGATCTGTTGGTATCCGGGCCAGGCGGAAGATCTCCTCTATATGCTCGATCCACTCATCAGCATATAGTATCCCCTCTGTCCCCAGAAAGTCTCTGGGGCTCATCTTCTGGAACTGCTCTATCTCCGGTGTCCTCGGCTGATGGACCACTGGTCCAGCTGTGACCGTCGTAAGGGCCAACTCCATGCCCCTTTCATGTCGAGCCTGCTGCCGGTCCATGAACTGCTGGAAGTATGCGAACATCTGTGCCGCATCCACGTATCCTGTAGGCGGCGGCTGCTGGAAGGTCTCCTCTGCGATGACTGGGTCCTGCCTCCGAGCCGGTGGAGGCATACCCCCTGCTGCTGCTGCCGAAGTCTCAATACGAGCAGAGGTGGCAGGAGCTACAGTCCCCTGGCCCTGCTGTACTGGCTGAGAGGTAGCAATCCCCTCTATAGCATCCCTATGAATGGTACGCTACGTTCGAGTCTCTACCATCTTGAAGATAGACAAACAAGAGTACCAATTTCTGAGAAATAAGCGATATAACAAAGGCGGACAGTTAAAATTCAAAAGAATCAGCTGACAATAAGTATTTAGATGGCAATAAAAGAATTTTTCCTAAAGAGATTGAGTACCTTAAAAATTAATGTCCTATATCCTACTGCAGGCTGTAGTGATACTCTAATTCAAATACTACTACACTCCTAGTCTAGACCTGCATGGGCCACCCCTAAAAACGTGTCACGACCCGCACCCTAGAGTAAGGGCACGAGACGTGGGTACGTCCAGCCTATGCCGCAGTGTCGGCGGTAGAACGCCGTCCTAGGTCAACATACATCGAACAATATAATACTAAGCAGTTTATACTCCCCGAATGGGGGTGACATGATAGAAGTAAACTCTATCACAACTAAGGAATAAGAAGCACGATATGATATGGAACTCAAGGAAATACAGATGATAAAATAGACTACGATAACAGCTCAGCAAATATCCAGAGTACAAATCTCAGCTACTGAATATGAAATAATATATACAACTCAGAATCTTAGAACAGAAATAAAGTCTAGCTAAACAGTCTCAAGACAACATAAACAAGATAAGGCCTAACTAAGCTAGTCCAGGCAATGGGGGTGATGTCCTCAGCTAGAGCTGGGTCCTCCTGAGAGCCCAGCTCGCAAGTGTCGTCTAGGGCTGCCCCGTAGAAGATATCCACACAGGCCTCCTCCTCGTCCTCTGTAATATTTTTAACAAGTCCAGTCAGGACAGGAGCGAGCACAATACATCTCAATAGTTCATAGCAGATTAGAAAATATAATCATGCAGTAAAGTAAGATACAGGTACTGAAGGAAATACAGTATGTAAACAGAGAGAGAACTGTAATAGAAATATCTACTATAAATAGAGACTAACAGTGGCTAGTGAGTCAGAGTACAATATTGACATATAAATGGCATAGGAGATTTTGAAGCTACACTATGGAAAGATTCTGATGCTACACTACTTGGATAGTATTCACATGTCTATTTATACTCCCCCGTACCCCCGATCAATACACAAGGATCCAACCAGGTTATGTTATGATTCCATGCAAAGGCCCCCGAAGGGTGATACATGGATGTCCCATAAATAGGGATTCTAGGAGATTCTAGGATACCCAATACATGGAATAAGGATTCAAGGAAGAATCTGTGATCATAAGAGTATATGTCACAAGTGATCAATGAACCAATGAAGCATAGTGATACGCCATGTAAGTGAAACGCATAGAACATGGAGTACCCGATGCTCCCTAAGGATAAAATTTCAAGAAGGGATCCATATAGTACCAATCCGTGTGACCAACGTGACAGTAACAAGTAAAGTAATTTAAAGCAGGAAAATAATTCTAAGCAGGATATGAAATGATCAGAGAATATACTCGCTTGGTATCTGAGTGTCCGGATGAAATGTACTGTCCGATGAGAGGTGTCTGGCTCCTAATCAGAACAGCACAAGTCACAACAAGTCTAAAATGATAACCATATGCAATTCAATGCATTCTAGATGAATCTAGGTCAATATAGGCCAAAGTCAACTCTTGGTCAACCCTGGTCAACCAAGAAGTCAACCCTAAGTCAACTATGGTCAAACTAGGTCAAACAAGTCTAAATTAGTCTAATCAAATCTTGCTTAGCACTCATACACAATCACAAGGTCAAACCAACATCACACATACATAATTCCTATACACATATATCTATGTACCCTATATATATATAGGCACACACACATTGGCATAGGCTAAGTCAACATATCATGGCATATCTATTAGACATTGCATTTAGCTATAAAACTTATATATAATATAAGAAATTAAGGCTAGCATATACATTACATTACATATGTATAGTTAACTACTACATACTTGCATCCATAGGGCTATGTGTGTGTGAACATGTGTAAAGATTTGTGTGAGGTATGTACATGGGTGTGTGTATAGAATGGTGTTGTGAGGGTGTACTGTCCTCACAGGTTTGCAACAAGTAATAGTGTATTAGTTAAGAAACAAATTGCAGGTCTACGTGTTCAGGAAAATGAAGACAGTGTTCAAGTATTCAAACAGTGTGTGTCATGTTGAGGATGTGTGTGAGTGTGCAGTCCAGTACTGGACAGTGAAGCAGTATGGAAAGAGTGAATGAGAGGGTTCTCATGTGGCTATTATGTGTGTGTGTCAGTGAGTTCAAGTGTCAACATTTGTGTGTGTCATACATTTGAATGTGTTAACAGTGTGTGGAATATGTTAGCAGTAATAGAATGCATACTAGAGTGTGTGGGTTGACAGGATATGAGTGTTAGAGGGTAGGCAATGCGTGTGCTTGTGTGTATGGACTGTACTGGTATGTATGTGCATTCATGAACAAAAGTGTGGGTTGACAGGATATGAGTGTTCAGTATTAAATCAACTGTGAAGGAATTTACAGGCAACAAGTCCTATGGATTTCGATCCTCAGTTCCTGTGACAGGCTAACCTAGTAAAATTAGCATGTGTATGAGTGAGAGACTGGAATAAGAACAGTAAAGGAAGGAACCCAATTCATTGCATAAGAGTATTCAGTGATTCTCACTGATATTACCCTGTCAGTAAGCAGGAACCTATTACATGAATTTCGATTATGCAAACAACTAAAACTGAGAATTGAATCAGTCATGATTGTCTAGTGTTCAACACATCAAAATACAACTAATACATTGTATAACAGGAATATTAGTGAAGGGAAACTAGTGTATCAAGAATTGGACAGTTGAACAATGAATTCCAGTATTTGAACCCCCAACCCAACATCGATTTCCCATTTACAAGTTACTAGGCCTATTTGATTATGTAAATTAACTAACAGGGATCTTAACATGTTAGGATACTACTTAGCACATCTAGAATCACTAATTAACAGGAATTTAAACAAAATGAAGAACAGTGTATCATTGATACACTAATCGTATCAGTTAACATGAACTTCCAAAACCACATCGATTTTTCCCAATACAATATAATAATTCATGAAGAATAAAAGGTAGATAATAGTTAGGGTATATTAGTAGGTGGTACACAACCAATTTGGTGTCCTAAAACAGGACACACGAGTGTCCAGAACAATACACACGTATGCACGAGCCTGTACGAGCTCGCGTAACCAGTGCACGTGTCCGTACGCACCCGACACGTATCCTTAGGACATAAAACCTCGGGGGTGTCATGACAGACACTGCCCCTTGCTTCACGTCCAAGTACACGTGTCCATGTGTCCTGGGTGGCTCGCACGAGCACACTGGTAGCAGGGGAGCTACAGCGCTCGCGCGCACGTGGTGCACCCGCGTGTGCACGTGTCCTTAACGACACGACACGACACAGGAACCACCCCAGTCAATCACAAACGTGTAAGTGACATCAAAACAATAATTTCTATTTAAACATAATTCGAAAATCAATACGAAATGCCCATTGGGGCATTTCATCAAACACTTGCGCACAGTAACTGATAAGTGTCCGATACGGACACGTACAAGACACAAAATGAAATAAATCCTAATCCTACAGAATCAGGACACCTAGGGCTAGGTGTTAATGCAAAGAAACCCTAGTTTTAATGAGGGAATAGGATTTTACATCTATGTGTTCTTCAACACAAAAACTCTTCAAAGTGAACCTCCAAAAGTCCACCCAATTCCTTCAAATTGTCCCAAACCTGTGATGTGACTCCACAAACAGTAGAAGAACAGTATTTAGAGTGCTATGGAGGAAATTCCAATGAAAATAGACCTATATGTATTAATCTATGGGGAAATGAAGTGTTGGCTCACCATGTCTTTAGAAAAGAAATGATAAACTATTGGAAGGAGGCTCAAATTCCTAAAATGATATTATATAGGCAAAGGGGGGGTCTTGGCCGGCCACTAGGCTATGTTAGGGTTTCTAGGTTGCATCCTAGGGCTAGGAATGCATCAAGGATAAGGAGTGGCCTAGATTCTAGGGCTCTTTCCTAGTCTCTTAGCAAATCACTCTATTTAACTAACTTGACTTAAACCTATGTAACCAATACTAACTAAAACCCAAAGTAACTAACTAGACTAGCTATGATTAATCTAGGTTAGGTCCAATCTAGGTTAGGCTAACCAAAACCACATGGCAATCAATTAACTAGGATTTAATCACACCATTCAAATAAATCATTTAAAATTTCTAATAAAATATATTAAATTCAAATAAATTCTAATAAATTCAAATAACCCCAAAAATGAGAAAAATACACTCAAACTAGAAATGTGGTAGTGACAGTAGGTGTGAATAGAAATTTTCCCTCACATGGCTTGTGTAATATGATCAATCACAAACGCAAGGTGGAGGAGGCAAATACCTTGCACAACACACCCTCTACGGGGCATACTTATGCTAGTATTACCATCTATTGTTGTTGTTGCAAAATAGTAGCCCCATGACCAAGATAGTTGGTATTCCAATGAATGTAGCCAGTCACACCCATCCGGCGTCGTCGCAATTAAAGTGTACCAATTAAAGACGAGAAGGAGCTTCTCACCACCTCGTGCCATGTTATTTCTAGTTCTCTTGCTCCCAGAAGGAACACCAAAATCAATGATCCTTTGGTCTCGACTCGCGCATCAAAGAGTCATCTCCAAGGGAATAAGACAATAGTATCTACTGCCTGGGCATTCTAGAGTACCCGATCAAAAGTGAAGTCTACATCAGCGATGCAGGCTGCAGGTAGCCAGGCCCCGATCGTCAACAATGATCTCTTATTTGAAGATAAGGACATCTGTCAAGGAACCGACATCGAAGCGGCTGGGGGGAACCAAATCTGGGATTCGGAGGAGGAAGCCTTGATTTTGACTTTCTCGTAAGACAGTGAGGCAGAAAGTGAATTTTCTACTGTTCTATCTACTTCGTCCCATGTCATGCCTATTTATATGAAAGGGTAAAAACAAAGAAGAGGGATAAGCTTCGGCTACAAATATCCTACTTTGTATCAGCACCTTGGAGACATGGCTCCAAATCATCGCCACCTCCATGCAAGCCTTGACGCAAGTCATATTTGAAGTTCGAAACACTTTGGCTGCCCAACCTCCAATAAGGGATCCTATATTTATCAGTCCCGATCTGGGGAACAATGGAGAACCCAATGTGCCACCCCAGCGTATACCTTCGAAAATAGATCATCACACTCTACCTCGTTCATTTTCTTCCTTGGGAACTGATTACACTTCTTCGGTCATCCGCTCCTACCTCGATTGAGGAACTGTTTGAGCTTGTGAGGGATCCACACACTCGCGTGGAGGCTAAGAAAAAATAGAAAGAGCATCCGAAGCTTGGGATCCGGTAGCCCTATCATCCTGAGTGGAACAACGTGCTTTATTCCTCTAAGTATAAACCATGAACGCTGACACCATTCGATGGAAAGGAGTCTCCCCATCGATACTGACATAATTTGCTTCTATGGTGGGGCACTTGCCAAAAGATGATTCTTTGCCCACGAATCTATTCATCGGGGCGTTAAAGGGGTAGCTTACGAATGGTTCTGCAGCCTTCCTAATAATTGTATATCCTTCTTGGAAGAATTAAATCATCTTTTCCTCTCTCGGTTCTATGAGGGGGAATGGACATGACAATGTCTTCCCTCATGGACCTCAACCAGAAAAAGAAGGAACCAGTCTGAGCATACATCAAACATTTTTGTCAAGCAGCTCTAAGGTTACCTTTTGTATCCCTGAGCCTATGTTAATGGATTCCTGTCGCAAGAATGTGACGCCGACAGTCAAACTCTAGGTGGATTCTACCCAGTACACTATCACACCCCAATCACAAAAATATATGGGATTTGGAAAAAATCTGGCCAGCTGATACAGCCTGGAGTGAGCTGCCCAATTTAATGGACTCACTTAGGTGTACTACACGATAAATATAACTATACTAACAAATAGTAGCCAGTCATCTAAATCTCATATACAAAAATAATAAAGAAAAGTACTGAAATAAATGCAGAGTGTCTGAATATCCATAGTACACCAAAATACATCCAGAGTCTATTTGGAACAAATCCATAGTACAAAACAGAATAAAAGTACTAGAAAGGAAAAAATAACTAGCCAAGTGCAATAGCTAACTAGATAATAAAGCTCTCAGCCAAAATAACAGCACACCCTATATCATGGGAACTCCTCGAGAAATACCTCGTAGTCCTCTGCTCCGTATCCTGTCTCAACTCATGATCCATATATCGCTGAGTACAGATGCTCGTCGGGATCTGGAAAGAAACTAGGTCCTCAGGGGATATATCAAGATACAAAAAGGAACATGCCATAAAGTAAATACTGATATAAACATAAAGGGGGTGAGCTAACCAATCTATTTGAATGCATATGAAAACAACTTTGGAACGTATTGGTAGGTAGATAAGGAAATACATCAAGTCACGGGCCGATGTCGGATCATGGGCAAATGTCGGATCACGGGGTGATGTAAACATATAAGTACTAGTATAACTCTGACTGTATCTAGAATGCATCTAGTGGTCGCTGCCAGACATATCCCTATTGCATGTATGGCCTATAACTGGGTAACCACGCCCATAACCGGGTCACACTAAGGCTAAAATAAAATAATTTATTGTCCCATACGCCTACTGGTTGTCTTCTCCGTCCCAGGAAATGTACAAGTCGTATCTACGACCCGAACATCTACTCTCAATACAAAGTCAGCTAGTTAGAACTATTACTATTACATATGTGCCGTCACACGTGCTATTCGTACCGATGGCTAGTCTAGAGCGTCATCTCGTGCCATAACATGATCTCACTCGGTGCCATGTCGTAAAGCATATCATGGTCATGGGAGTCATAATAATATCTCGACAACTAAGGGTACGTCACCTAGAGCTAAGTCGAGTACACATATCATGGAGCCGATGCCATCATCGATTATACCCGAGGCAATGCTCGGGCTCATCTAAATGTCCATACAAGCAAGAGTGTAATTAAATATATTTAACCCAGTAATAAAAAGCAATGTATACTTGTCCGCAACACCGAAATGTGCAAGCAAAGCTCCGATACCTCATGTCTCGATCGTATCATGTCACCACCACTTTCTAGAATAAGGGTAATTTGTTTAAATATCATTAATTAATATATTGTGTTAGTGTCATAATTGGTAAAAATCTTAGAACCACCTTGACTAAATGATTAGACATGACCATGGTAGACTAAAATTGTGAGCTTTAACAAACCTAAAAGTTCATTTCTAATTAGTTAGTTAGTCATTAGTTTAGCTAGAACCCACTAGGATTATTTGACTTAAACACTCATTTAGAAGAGGACCCTTCTTTAAAAATTCGCATGACAACTTAGAGGGGCTCCTTGGACATTTTCTCATGGACCCAAAACCTGAGCCAACCTACATGTGGCCGGCCCACACATGTCTCCTTTGCTATTACTAACAACCACTCCATCTTCTTCCCCCTTTCATTACAAATCCTAACCCTAATTTGTGTTCATCTCCAAATTTCCTCTATCTTCTAAATTGAGTCTAAATTTCCTCAAACCAATTGCAAACTCTTCCCCTTTAAGAGAGGAAGCCTCTATTGAATAGCTTGGGAGCATTTGGAGCAATTTGGCCATTGGAGCTTGGTGAGATCTAGATCTAGAAGTTTTTTATTGGAATTTCAACTCCCAATTGGTATGATCTCTCTAAATCCTCTATTTTCCTATCCTTTGGTGTAAATGCATTCATTTAGGGTCCCTATTGCAATAGGTATGCTTACGGTCAATTTTAGATCCATTTGGAGTATGTATCACGAGAGTATCGGATATGCACACCAAGTGTTTGATGAAATGACCATTAGAGTTTTGATAGTCTACTTTCAGTTTCTAGATGATGATATAGGTTTGTTTTGACATGTTTTATATATTTTGTGGTAGCCTAGCAATTTGGATATGATTTTAGTAGGTTTATGGATGTATCATGGATTGAGGGGACTTTGTATTTAAGGTCCTATTTACCCTGTTTAGTTTGATGCAGTCCCTATTAATTATCCCAACAATGATTTGTATCAGCCCCTCCTTGGCTCACTGTTCAGTCCCTTGTTTGAACAAATTGGTTGACCCTCCCTTTGTTCAGTCCAAGTTACTGATACAATCCTTTGTTCATCCACTTCTTCCAATGTTAGTTGTAATCCTTGTAGTGCCATTCACATACATGGCTCAGTCACCTCATTCAATATTCTTTCCTTGGTCTAAGCTTTTGTTTCAGACCATGTGAGTATAGGTCATGGGGTTTCATCTATACTTGAGTTCAGTTCCCCTTTGTACTGCCATGTTCACTGCATTGTAATATCCTGACCATTACAAATGCCATTGGTTCAGTCGACCATATGTCCATATCCTTATGTTACAGACCCATAGAACATTGTTACTGTCTCAATATTAATGTATTAGTCTCCCTTTTGGGTTATATTCAATCCCTAAACTTTTAATGATCAAATCCAGGTATCCATTATTCAATCACCTCTTTTTTTAGTTCATAGAAACAGATATTGTAAAGGAGGAAGGGACTCAGGTAGATCAAGTGGCGTCAGTACATTTCTTCATATAACAGACCCAAATCCATTATTTCTTGAGTATGCAACCTTAGTTTATGTGCGCAGTCATTTGATCTTTATAAACCAATTCACATATAGACATGTGAATACCTTTATGACTTTACTACTGTCCTTAGATTTTAAAAGCTTAGTTCATTGCTTCCTTGTCCTGTATCTCCACTAATTAGTTTGAGTTTAGCCTTTGGGTTTGGACCAACCTACATTCATTAGTGCATTGACCATTACACAGTTGGTAGTGCAGACCATTCTTGGTTCAGAACTTGCATTTGAGAAGTCATATGCACCCCTCCTTTGTTCAGATTTTAGCAACTGCCCTATATTAGTTAGCAACCAATTTGATTTGACTTGTCATCGGTTCTGTTTTGATACTGCATTGTGAAGTTCTTTCCATCTAAGTTTCTAATCACTGCTTGCATATTTAGACCCTACATTGTCCCAAACCTTCTTTCCATATTGTCCTCTATTTTGGTATAGCTCTGCCATCTAAGTCCATACATATATTCTGCCTAATTGTATGTGTTGTCCTGTGCACTACAATGTATCAGAGAAATGCAGTAAGAAACATGAAGTTAGGTACAGATATTTATATGTCCACTTACCTGAGCATAACTGCCAGTCCAATACAATTTTCTATATTCTCTGTAGCATGCTCAGCTTTATACTTCTTAATGTTCAGCCTTCGTATTATGAGTGAGTGCTAATTATATGGGATGAGCATAAGTTTTTGATGGGGAGTCTTTGGTATAAGTTATATGTATATTCTTCCCCTAGGCAGAAGGAAGATGAGGCTTCCTTGCCTAGGTCGGTGAAGTGATGGTTTACATTTAAATTCCTTGAATGAGCATGCAGTTCAATTACCTTTTAAGTGCGGTCATTTACTTCTAATGTCAAGTTACATAGAGTCTGACCTGCAACTTAAATATCAGTCCTTTTGTTTATTCCCACCCAAGTTGATCAGTCCCCAACTTTGTAATCTCCCATTATCCTTAGTTTAGCCTTCCTGATCAGACCATTTAGTGTATATGTTTAGTCCCTTGCTCATTTGTTCAGATCATTGTGTGAGGGGTCTATGAGATGAGGGTGTTCATTCCATTATTCTGTCTTGTCCTGCACCTCATGTGAATGATCAGTCCATATTCATGAATGTGTCTACCATTAGTAAATTGTAATCATCACACTATAATGTGATGTTCAAACCTATCACTCCATGTTTCTTTTCCTTTAATTGTTCAAACCTCACTTTTGGTATTAGTCATTTAAGGGAGATGGGCTCAGATTTGGGAAGAAAGAGTTTAATCTCGGAAGTCGTATCAGTGGATCATATTAGAGGAGTTGGAGTTTAGTGTATCAAGTATGTAGAGGGGGCTTTGATACAAGGAAATAAGGTATCAGTTATTAGCAGTAAAGGGGAGCAATGGGGTCAGGCAGAGCCAATTTGGGATTTCAGTTAGAGAATAGGAGACTCACAGGAAGTTGGGTGTACAGGTAAGTGGAGGAGACTTGAATAAACTTGGAAATGGTGTAGGCTTGTGTCAAGGATAGCCTAGGGTACTCGAGAACATGTAAGAAGGGAAGATATGATTGGGAAGCAACCTGGGCAGTGTGTGCCTTTGAGTATTGTGTATCTATCTACTTACTTATCTATTTACCTATCTAAATGTATTTTCCCTGTCTATCTAATTATTTATCTATATACGTATTTGCATATCTATCTATTTCCTATATATATATACATATATATATATATATATATATATATATATATATATATATATATATATATATATATATATATATTTATATATATATATAGTTGTTACTCTATTTGACAACGCGAGCGACTCCTTGGACATCCCAAACGAGGAAACAACCATAGACTCCGCTGGAGACTTGGTCAATCCCTCCAACAACTCATTCTCCTAGCCCAGCGAGACATCCAGTTTCGACCCTCCAAACTTGATAGCGGCAGAAGCGTCCTCTAGCAAAATTGCAGAAAAGAAAGGGGCTACCGAAACAGCAACCATTTGTACCAGATCCGCCTCCAAGCAGAAGAAAAAAACCGTCTCCATAATCTCATTAATGTTAAACATCCTCTCCTGGAACGTCCGCGGCCTGGGAAACAAACCTACTTTAATGAGAGTTTCCAGCCTTCGGAAAATCCAAAAGATCGATATCCTCATTATCCTTCAACCCAAAATTTCTCCCATAAGACTGAAATCTATTCAGCTTCAGCTGAACCTTCCTTCGGCTATTGCCGGTAGCCATGATATCTGGATCCTCGCCTCGGAGGAAATCAACTTCGGAGTCATCCATGATTCCGGGCAATCTCTCTCCTGTTGGCTCGAACACCCCATGCTCCCTAAGCGAGTCATCATCTCAGCTGTCCATGGCAGCTGTGACATCGTTGACTGGAAGCATCTCTAGAGCGACCTCCTGGATATCCATCACCACAACATCAACACCCCCTGGCTTTGCATTGGGGATTTCAATGCGATAACCTGCAGAGAAGAGAAAATTGGTGGCCGACCCCCACAAACTTCGGCAATGCAAGACTTCAACAGCTTCATCTTCAATGCTCATCTCTCTCCCCTCCAGTTCAGCGGCAATGCTTTCACCTGGTGCAATATGCAGGAAGGTGATCGACGTCAATACTCCTGGCTGGATAGCACCCTCACTAACGTTCACTGGATCGGGATGGGGACCACCACCAACCTATCCCACCTCAACACCACAGAATCCGACCATGCCCCTCTACTGGTTGAAATTAAAACCAACCCTAATCCGGTCAAAAAGAACTTTCGATTCCTCAACTTCTGGACTGAACACCCCCAATTTTTTAGCATCGTTGCTGAAGCCTGGAATAGGGAAGACTCACTTGACCCACTTGCTCGAGTGAGCAACAAGCTCGAAGCAACCAGGAAAGCCCTGTCGAGTTGGAGCAAACTTGCCTACGAGGACATCTTCCAAGCAGTTAGGGTTGCGGAGGATGCTGTTACTCTCGCTGAAGCCAAGTTTGCTGAGGCCTACACTCTTGAGACCAGAACTGCCCTTAACCTCACCAAAGCCATACTCAAATTTAGGATCAAGGTCAATACCGAATTCTGGAAACAGAAAGCGAGGTTAAAATAGGACAGCGAGGAGGACAAAAACTTGAAATACTTCCATGCCTGCATCAACGGATGCAGACAGAAGCTCTCGATTCACCAGATTGCTGACGATAAAGGGAATATCTGCTCGGATCAACAAAGCATCCAAGAGGCTGCGACAGAGTTCTACTCCAAGTAATTTTTTAAAGAGACGGTTACCAGAGACAACTCATTTTTGGGCCAAATACCCCACCTCATCAATGACAATGACAACGCCCAACTGGAGCATCACCCTTTCGTCTTGGAGGTGGAAGCAGCGGTGTGGGCTCTGGAGAAGCACAGTGCGCCCGGCCCGGACGGCTTTTCTGGAGTCTTCTTTCGCACTTGCTGGGACATTATAAAGCAGGACATCATCGAAGCAGCTATTGCTTTTTTCCAAGGTGCTACTTACCCCAAAGCCATATCGAGTGCCAAGCTGATCCTCATCCCGAAGAAAGCAAACCCGGAGTCTTTTTGTGACTTTCGACCCATCAGTCTGTGCACATTCACCAACAAGATCATCTTCCAATTTATCGCTACCAGAATGGCCGTAATTCTCCCTAAAATCATTTTCGAGGAGCAGAGCGGCTTTGTTCACGGAAGAAACGTTCAGGACAATATTATGATGGCCTACGAGTTAATCACCTGTATGAAGTTTCCTGTTAGGGGGACAACATAGCCATCAAACTCGACATGGAGAAAGCTTATGACAGACTGGATTGGTAATTTATGATTTGGGTGTTTAGAGCTTTCAGATTTTCGGAAACCTGGACCAACACCGTGTGGACATCCATCAGTAACTCGTGGTTTTCTACGGTTATCAATGGTCAAACTGATGGATTCTTCAAATCCAGCCGCAGAGTTAGACAAGGCGACCCTCTTTTCTCCACAGTGTTCATCATTGCCGCCGACGCCTTAAGTAGAAACCTTAACCACTTGATTAGCACTCCGAATTTCTAGCACTATCACACCGCTAGTGGTTGTCCGAACATCACCCACCTAGCCTTTGTTGACGATATTCTTATCTTCTCCTCCGGGGACGTTGGAGCGGTGGAAGTGGTCTACAATACACTACAGAGGTACGCAAGGTGCTCCGACCAGAAAATCAATCCCTCCAAGAGTACTATCTACGCTCACCACAACATTA